>PVKA01020665.1:0-39972 GCA_004027165.1 Ctenomys sociabilis
GTGACTCTGCCAATGATATGCGAACACATGTACAACTGTGATTGATCTATGAAACCTATATAGCTCGCTCTGGCAGGAAGTTCATTGTTGCTTGCACGTAGGACGCCGCGGCTATTGGACGCATGTAGAGGCTTGCATCCCGATCCATAAAGGCTTGCTGAACCCGTTACAAGGTGTCTTAGTGTCTTCTTCCGCGGGATGGGAGCGGCGCCGGACAGAGGATCTCACTATGCAAGGTCAGCACAGCATGCAGTACCAGGGATCCAACCTGGGTCTTTGCACTTGCCAGGCAGGTGCTTAGCCCACTGAGCCATCTCCCCAGCCCATGTATCTCTACTCTTAACTACAAGATTATATTGATGTCAAATAGGCATGGCTATGTTCCCTTGCATCTTTCTCTGCAAAGCAGGGTGCAGTGTCTGGCAGAATGCTTCTTTTTCTCACCATCATAGCTCCATCTCACTCTATGTTTTGCAGGAATCCTTTCTACATGAGTGGAATCATGGTCCCTGGCCTTTTGGACAGCCTATAAGCCACAAGTCTTCCCAGGGCTCAGCAAGCACAGCAGGTACATCTGATTTTACCCTCCACATCAGTGCTTCCTGCTAGAGAATTTTGTGGTGGTGGAAAAACCTTGTAAATCTGCTTTATCCAGAATAGGAGCTACATGTGGAAAGTGAACGCTTCATACGGAATAGGTGTGTCTGAAGGACGGAGATTTTAGTTAATTTAATTAATTCAAGCCTAATTATATAGCTCCAGATCCAAGTGCCTACTGCAGCTCCAGACACATCTTTTCACCATTTGTTTCCTGCCCATGTGAGGCATCATGACTGTATAACACAGCTAGTCAAGGATTCAGCCAGTAGGCATTATGAACATAGCATCAGTCCAGGTCTTGCTAGGTGAGGCTCAGAACTTTGAAGGAGCTTTCTTTTGGGCAAAAAGATTTTTATTCAAAATATTTAAATAAAAGCACACAAAGAGCCATGACACCTCTAAAGACAAGGGTAGTACTTTAACAACTTTATTATTAAATGGTCAGAAATTTATTATTAAGTTGGCAAACATTCTCTGTGAAAGAGTAGTATATATTTTCTGGGTCACTTTGTCTCAGTTGCAACTACTCTCTTACGTTGTGGTTGTATGCAAGCCATAATCAGCAGTAGGAGAGTGAAGTTGCTCTCACTAAACTTTCTTTACAAAAACTGGTGTCACCCTGGCTTGACTCTAGGGTCATAGTTTGCTGCCATATAATTAGAAACATAATTGTCTCTTACAAATGGATGTTTTATCATTTAATTATGTGCATGTCCCTGGATATTCAGTAGCGAACAGTCAGAAAGATGGTTGAATTTTTATTTTTGTGTAGAGGAGTTAATAACAAATGATTAAATGGATAGATATGAACCTGTACATAATGAACATGATTTTAGATTGTGAAAGCAATAGAAATAAGAGTAGGATTCAGAGACAGCAGGTACTTAGGATAGAAGGGTGGAAAGTCTTGTCTTCTGGTGAGCCAGGTCTGAACACTCTACTAGGGAGGAGTGGTCCAGTGAAAGATGATGGGCAGAAGATTCCAGACAGAGGAAAGCAAGAGCAGAAGTTCAGGAAGAAATAATTTTCCATACTCAGTGATGTTAAAAAGAGCCATAAAGCCCATGGAGGTTAATCATGGTAAGCACATAGAAACACGTCTGAGGCTAGATGCATAAGATCTTCTTCATACAGGGAGATACTTTGAGGAGATTGAAGAAAGAGAAGAAGGTAGAAAAGAAAAGAAACAGGAAATATTTTTCAAACTTACAAAAATTGTTTGGCTGTGTTGTCTTGACGTTATACCTCTATCTGTTTTTACAACCCTCCATCCCCAAAGGCCAAGTCTTGGGTAGGATCTCTAAAAAGCAAAATGAAACTAAACAAAAAACCCAGGACTGTTCCATTCAGTTTGGCCATAGGACATTGCTTTGCAGAGGTTGTTCATGGAGTCTTTGACCAAGGCAAACACTACGAAGCACTTCTTCACTGTCACTATGGCTGCCTCAAGTGATGCTATTTTATCTTCCCATGTCGATTTCAAGAACTCCCAGGAAGAATTCCAGATTTCTGTGCACTCTGTGAAAGTCCTAGGAATGCTTTGATATTCATAAAAGTTTTGACTTCCTGGCCATAACCAATTAAGAATATCTGTAGACAATCTGATGGCTTTTTCTTTGAGTTTAATGAATTTCTCTTTCAGTTGAGCTTAAACTTTATTCAAAAATGTGTAGAGAAATTAAATATCTTCATGTAGGTGTGTGTATCTCAGGCTTAGAATCCAGTTAAATGAAACTTGCTGATTTGATCTGGAGGAGTAATTAAGGTCAGGTTATTTTTTAACTGTTTGATCAACTGCCTTGTGCAGTGGAATACAAGCATTTGAACTTCATGATGAAGATGGATGGATTGAAGCAACATACCATGATATCATTAGATTGTTGAATAACATCATTATTCATGATTATAAGGAATTATTCAGGTGAAATGGTAAACCTAATGGAAAGCTATTATTTGTGTAGATAGTATAATTTCACTGTCCTTCTCATTCCAACTCCTTGGTGGAATTGAAGATAAGAAATGTGTATTTATTTTACTGCAGAGAATCTTTCATAGAATAATTTAAACAAATGGAACCAATTATAATTAGTAATTTAGTAAATAATATTATATGACATTCTCCCAGAAAAAAAGTTGATATGCTATAAATCTTAAAAGGAACATTTACATCATTTACTGTTTTATTTGTGTGAATTCATTTTAAATTGTGGAAAATTTCCGTACTGATTAAAACATATGCAAAACTGTATGTGTAGAAAAGATTGGAGAACATGCTTTAAATTTAAGAAAATATTTGAAATAGTATCATTTTGGAGATCCTTCAAATATCTACAAGTCATAACCTGGAGCTGAATGGCACCCCTGTCTGGTTTTATAACTAAATTTTTATTGCAATTTTGCAACATTTATTATTCTATGTATTGTTTGTGGCTGTTTCTCCATTACCACAACAGATTTGAAAAATTATTACAGAGACTGCATGCCTTGCAAATCATGAAATATTTAATATATTGTCCTTTACATAGAAAATGTCTCAGCCCTGGGCTAAGGAACTACTGTAAGTAAAAGTATAAATGCTTGTACTAACTGTCGCCAAAATCATCTGAAGAATTCTCAGAATCTGCAAGGCTGTGAGACATTCTCCCCAGAATCCATCTAGTTAAGGAACGACAATGGACTGTGTGATGCTGGATTACTGTTCTACCATCAGCTTCTGCAGAAAGTGGCCAGGCATCCTTACTGTGTGCTGTAAAAGCAGGAACAAATCAAATTAAATTTATCCGTGGTGGCTTGAGAATGTTCTTGCCTGAAAGCACGATGATGGAATAAAATCTGTGGTGATGGATAAATCCCAGGTTTCTTCACAGCTTTCCTTTTGTAGCTCTATATAGAACCAACAGCTAAAGACATGCAAATTAAACTTGATGATGAGTTTGAGAGTTTAGTTTTACAAAAATACATTTCCAGAAATATGCCAATAAAAGAATTATGTAATCTCAGTCAGATTTATAAATTAGCTGTTTACTTGTGGAACAATTTATATTTGAAAAATAGAGATTTTAGATACGTAAAATGTACAGGGAACAATGTATCCAGTGCCATAAAAAAGCTGATATCCTTTCATATTCAATAATTCATGTTTCCATTATGCTTAAGAGCTTCTTTTAAAAGAGAAAAATTATAGATCACTCATTACCTGGCATCTTTTTGTTTTCAATCGTTGGGATCCAGACACAGGGGGCCTTGTACACGCTAGGCAAGTGCTACGCAGATAGCCACATCTCCAGTCCCTAAATTGCCCAAGCTGACCTCAGGCTTGCAATCCTCCTGCTTTAGACTCAAGAGTGTAGCTTCATAAGTGTGTGCCTCTATGCCTGTGTTCTGCAGCTGGCATTTTATTCTCTTTTTAGAGGTAGATTTTTCAACCAAGGCACCACTAACATTGATGCAAGCTGTTGGTTCTTGCTGAGACAGGCCTAGACAGAAGGGTGTTCAGAGGTAATACTAGCCCACACTCACTAGATGAAACTATTATGCCCTCTCTACCTAAAGTGGGGATGGTTCCAATCTACTTAGGTGGGCATGTTTCTTACCTGTGTTTGTAGCCCTGAAAAACACATAGTAATATTTGCTTAATGTTTGCTCATCCTACTATATATAGTTGATTTCACTAAGCATTATTTTAGAGATAAAACTACAACTAAAATTGAAGCTCTAACATTTGCACCATTGCCCCCTGCATTGTGTTCTAATCTCTGCATGTATAATGAAATAGTTACCCATTGAAAATCATCACATTAATTTCAGTATAATGCTCTATCATATTGTCACTTGTAAAATGGTATTCAGTTTATAAACATGAAGAGAAAACTCTTATTTTGACAATTCATAAATATTGAACTTTAAACTCAATATTTAGAACAATATTGAACAGCACATTCAAAATTTGCAGTAATATTGAGAACAGAGATTATGATTATGTCTACAATTCTTAATCTTTGGATACATAGGACTTTATAGATATTTCAAGGACAAATACTAGATTCTTATTAAGAACACAATCAAGTGTCAGGTGGAACATGAAATTCAGTTAATTACCAAAATCGATTTTTGAAACAAAAAAAAAATAAAATAATAATTCTGGTTAAGAATACAATTAACTAGTTGCTAATTAGTAATTAGTTATAATTATTAATATTGTTTTCTTCATTTGGGTAACTAAGAGGAAACTAATAATATATAGTATATTACAAAATATAGTGTACTACATAATAGTATATTAATATATAATAGTACAATATATAGTATACAATATAATAATATATAGTATAATGCTGTCTCTGAAATGTCAGCTAACAGTGGTGTCCCTTTACTTTTTCTCATTGCTGGGACAAGATACTTGACACCCAAAGTTAAGGTGGGAAAGGTTTTCTTAGCTCACAGTTAGTGGAGGTTTTAGTCCATATTCAGCTGGTTCCAAGGCAGAGGGCATGAGCTCAAGCCTGCGGGAAGCAGCAAGGAGCAAAGGGAGGAGCGGTATCTTCAGGGGGTAGTGAGCCTCTCTCCCCTACTTATATGCAATTCAGGCTCTCCATCCCAGGGCAGTTGTGGTACTCACATCCATAATCCCAGCTTTGGATCATGAATTAATCACAAACTCCAAAAGCCACATAAAGGCTGTATGAGGCTTTTGGGGGACACCTAGACATAAACCATAACAAATGGAATCCGAGGTTTAGAAGGTAGGCACTTCTTCAACTTGGAAGAGGAGTCACACCCTCCCAATTAAGTAGCTGTAACAATATTCCATGGCAGTGGATGAGAACTCCTATTTGTCATGTTCTTTTTACTTAATCAGCAAACTAAAGTTGTGTACTACTCGTGGGTATAAAAATGTCACATCTTGGGCAGGGGAGATAGCTCAGCACTCCAAACACCTGCCTGGAAAACGTGAGGACCTGGGTTCAATCCCTTGTACCAGGCATCATGGCACATGCCTGGAATCTGAGCACTGGGGAAGCTGAGATAGGAGGATCACTATGAGTCTGAGCTGCATTGCAAGACCCTATACCAAATAAATAAATCTTTAAAAAGGATTAGAAAAAAGCCACATCCTCATTGTTTCAGTCTAAATTCTGCAGTTATCAGTGGGCTAACGCAGGTCTCCCTTTGCTCTCTGTGCGCCCAGCTATTCCTTTTTGTCATATGCCTGTGTGCACATGTTCACCCATCCTTCTCCTGGGGTATTTCATTTTTCTGTGTTTTTTTCCTACTGATTATTGGATTTAGTTCCTTTATGACTATATCCACTCAAGATATTTTCTGATTTCTTGGTTTGTGCTTCTTGTGTGTGTTTGTGTGAATGAGTCTATAAGATTTATGATAAGGGCCAGCCAAATAGTTCAGCAAATTAAAGTGACTACAAGCAGGCACAGGGGCCGGGGGTTTGATCACAGGGCATGCCAGGCTGGCCCTAACCCTGGGGCATGATGAGATGGCAACTGAGACTGGGCATCCTGGCATATGTCTGTAATCCCAGCTCATGGGAGGATGTAAACAGGCAGATCACTGAGTCTGATCTAGTAGTGAGACCCTGAACACCCTGTAGACCCTCCCCTAAAATACAAAAAAAGACATGATAAAATTTAAAATGAGCATTATAGTATAGCTAAATTGTTTTTTTTTTCTACTTAATTTATACGTTGTTTAAATTTTTTAATCCTAACGTAAGAGTACTTTGTGATAGTTTTTTCTGAAGTATTGTTTTTAAAACGTTTTCATCTCACCTAGATATTTGATGGAATATGAATTACTAATCTTCTTTTCTTCATTTGGAAATCTAGTCCCTCTTTTCTTCATGGTTTTGATGCATGCATGGGTCATTTTCTTGTCTGTTTACTGAGTTCGGTCTCTCTGAGTTGTAATTACACAGTGCTTTGTGGATAATGATGTTGTAGAAAAGTAGTCATGTCTTTCCTTTTGTCATGTATTTTGGATGATATTTGCTCTTGGATCTTTCCACTGAACTTTTTGTCTTGTTAAATTATGTGGGAAAAGCCATTGAGATGTTTTAAGGAAATACCATTGGATATGTAAACTAAGTAATGGAAAATTCACATAACGAGAATATTCTTCCACGAACACCAGGTAAGTTTCCATTTTTCACTCTTGTTTCATGCTTGTTTCACGACTAAAGTTGTGATGCCAGTCATGATTTGAATGGATATTTTATTTTTCCTGGATGTGTAGATTTGAAAAATTGAACAAAATCTTGTAGTTATTTACTTTATTAACAGTGAATACACAGGCATGTGCGCTTTTTGGAAAATAGAAAATAGATGAGAAATAAAGGACCTAGCTGCTTCTATTTAGAAAGTACCGCTAGTTAACTTGTATTTGAGACACTCTACTAAATTCAAAGAAGCCATTCACTAAAGACCACAAATTCCATTTACAGTCTATGACATACTCAAAGCAGGAAAATGCAGAAAGGCTTCCAGACACTGGGAAGCAGGGTAGAAAGGAGGTTGGCTGCTTCATGGGTACAGGGCTTGCTTCAGAGGCCATGAAAATTTCCTGGAAACATGATAACAGCTGTGCAAAATTGTGAATTTAGTAAGGGTCATTTAATCTTCATCTTAAATGGCCAAATAGATGCATTGTTCATTATCTGAAATTATCACAATTTTAAGAATGTATTTCAGCATATGTTTTATTTTAAAAATAGTTTTATAATTTGTGTAACTCCTCCCTTCAGTAATACAAAGCATATCTCCATTCTGATGAAAAGTCCTAATCAGAATTACTATTTTCTATTTTTAAAAAATCTGTTTTGGTAACTAATAAATTTCATGTTCCATCTGACTCTTGATTATGTTCTTAATAAGAACATAGTTTTTGTCCTTGAAAACTTTTAAAGTTCTATGCATCTAAAGATTTAGAATTTTAGACATAGTCGTAATCTCTAGTCTCAGTATTTATTGCAAATATTGAACGTGCTATTCAATATTGTTCTAAATATTGAATTTAAAGTTCAATATTTATGAGTTGTCAAAATAGTTTTATCTTCATGTTTATCATCTAAATGCCATTTTACAAGTGACAATATGATGGAGCATTCCACTGAAATTAATGTAATGATGCTTCAGGGACGACCTAATTAAGATGCAAATATAAGCACATCTCTTAAAATTTGACATTGAAGCTTAGATTCTCCTCAATGGCGAGCCTATTGCTTGTTGATAATTTGACTTGACAAGTTCTCTTCACAAGTTCATTGTGTTAATCTTACAGTATCAGCATATCAGGTTGTCTGGCCATTCCAGTGGGTTAAAATGAAGTTTAATGAGTTATGATTGTTTTCAATAATATGTACATACTACCTATTAGAGAACTTTGGAAAATACCTACCATATACAGATTTATGTACTGGCCACATCAGTATTTTAATCGTAAATGTAACATTTTTATGTACTCTTTGCTCATATTTATTGTTGTTAAATTATGTTGTTCTCTTTACTAATACTCCTATTTCTTGTACTTTCATGTATTCCAGGTATCTTTTGTAAAATCTTCTCCTATCTTCCTCCCTGTAAGAAATACAGGGGCTTTGCTTGCATTTTTGGCAATTTTCCATAGAAGTTTAGTGAATATTTAAATGAAGAATAAATGAAAACTATGGTAAATGTTTAAATTTTTAAAAATTATTACATTAAAAAATATATTGCCATTAAACTCCCTCTAAAAATCCTCCCTTACTTTGAGCACAATTCTTCTCTCCTTCTTGCCACTTTCTTAAGCAGTTCTGGAAGGTTCTCCTGAGTGCCTTTATCGGCACTGTCATGGCTGCTTTAGTCTCATGAGTTGATTCAAACTGAATGCTGTTCCTGGTCACTTTGGCTCTGGATCTTCCTTCTCACAGCACCTGACTGGTGGGTAAAGTCGCTGAAGACACACTGCGGTGCTCTCATGAGCCTACCTTCCATTGGGTGTCTTTGGTAGCAAGAAAGCAGTTTTGATCACACTTCATATAGACATGATAGAGAACTTCTAAGACTGCTTCAGAAATTGTCAAAAATAGTGAAATATGTGTGCTTAGAGTGAAGAGGGGTAATGACAATGTGTCTTTTACTGCAATATTTTTATAATTTAAACATTCACCATATATTATGATCATGCCACATACATGTTCTGCATTAGGTAATTTGATTCCCAATAAAGGAAATCATTCTTCTAGATAAGCAAAGATTTGCTGGACCTCAAAAGATGAGCATGGACCTGAGTGAAGGAAAAAGACCACAAGGCCACACTAAATGTTGTGTGCACGTGGCTCTCACAGTTTCTCATCATGAATGTGTTATAAAGCTCTTAACAATTTGCCATCCTCCACTTCCTCCTGGTGCCTGGAAATTAGCCTTAGAGCAAATCTTCTCCCTCTGGCGTGGACCTGGTTGTACAAACACAGTCACCAGCTTACAACTAATGAGAGGTGATGGTAAGTGCAAGAGGGAAGACCCAGTGAGATGCTTCTAGCCAACAGAGAGCAAGGTCTGCAAAGGGACAGTGGATCCCGGCTTCTTTTCCTCTCTTCTGATTCTCAGCTGTAACAGGAGGGGCTTTGTTCTACTAAGCAGAGGCAGCCCTGATGAATGACGATGAACAGACCCAAGAAACAAGGCCAGGAGCTCTGAATGCCTGAGTCCAAATAAACGTTCTTATATGTGTGAATGAACCTATGTCAAATATTTGTCATAGTGATGGAGAGCAGCTCAACACAGTGGTGAATGTAGTGAACTTATAATCCAGCCTACTTTTGTATAATGAGGAGTACTTATGATCTAATTCCTTAACTTTTTATTAAATATGTAATTTTTTAAAAACATGTCTGGTTGTTACAGGGTCTCAGTACATAGCTTGCACTCATAGTGATCCTCCTATTTCAGCCTCCTGAGTGCTGGGATTACAGCTGTATACCTCTACACCCAGAGTCTATGGCCAGCTAGGCATGCCTTGGCAGTGAGGCAGGCACCGCATGTGAGGAATCCACAGTCCCTGAGCTTGCCCAAGCAAGCACTTTAGTTTGCTGAGTTATCTCACTGGCCCATGATACACAAAATTTTATTACTCCCAACAACAAGCATAGGCTTACACAGGCTTCTAATGCTCCATTGTGAGAAGCACTCAATTATTAGTATTTTATTCTATTATTATTATTTTTTTTTATCTTTTTGAGACAGGGTCTCGCTATGCAGTTCAGACTGGCCTTAAGCTCACTTTGTAGCTCAGGCTGGTCTCAAACTCACAAAAATCCTCCTGCTTCAGCCTCCCGAGTGTTGGGATTACAGACATGCACCACCACGCCCAGCTACATAATTATTAGTAATTTAAATGCTGAACACCTGCATTCCAATGTGACTGCTACAGTAGCTCAGCTGTAAGTGTGGCGTCATTCCTCCATACATAATACATCCTATAGTAGAATTTAGTTCTAGCCCGGAATCTACAAACAGAATTGCACACAATAGTTTTTTAAAAGAATATGTCAATCATTGAATGAAAACAAGTAAGCTGGAAACCACAGCATGTTAATTTCCAGGAATATTTATACCTTCAGTGTCAACATTCTTAATTTTGGAGGATCATGCTTTGAACATAATTGTTTTGTAAACAAGTGTAGGAAGTTCCATATTGGAAGGGAAATAGACTGACTAAACATGTAATGTAACTTTAAAGGAGCACTTTTGTATTCTAATGTAGTCATTAAAGCAAATACTGTAATGGAACATTTAACTCTCTTTCTGCTACAATAAATTTTAAGAAAATCAATAACGGCATAAAAATAAAATTAGTAACCTAGACCAAATATTTTAGTTCTTATGTAAAGGCTTTCTTATCTTGAATAGCTGATGTTATAAAATGAAATGCGTTTAAATCCATGGGTAAAGATGATTAAAATATCATATGGAGGACCCAAAGCACTCCAGCTGTAGGTGTGCATTAAATTGATCATTAATAACTTGTGATAAAAAGGAATATTACTGCATTCATAAATTTTGTATGCAGATTTGATTAAGCTGGCATGTTATATGAATTGATTGTCTGACATCTTCTGGCTGTGACTGAAGATAATAGTGTTTCATACGCATTTTCAATAGTACAAGAATTCTGATGGACTGTGTCTAGTTACTTATGTTTTTGTTCTGGTTGGCATTTTTTCTGCCTAGGATAAAATTATAAAATGTAATTAAAGTTTTGGTATGAAACATTATGAGGTTGATTGTGTTAGTGTTTCTATTACAGCCTTATTTTTGTAAGGACTCCTAGTGTCTAAGTGTGGGGGGTAGGGAGAGAGAGAGACACAGAGAGAGGAGAGAGAGACAGAGACTGTGCAAGCATGATTTACTATTTTATCTTATTAATGAATTATTTCCAGTTACTTGTTGAAATGCCAATGGACTTTAGTTTGCTGCTGCTTAATTTTAACAACATCCTTTGGTAGACTGTTGTTCACTTTTCTGATCTGAGTTGACTTGGTGAGTTTTCTGTTTCTAGTGAACCAGAAGCCATTTGGTTTTGTTATTGCTGTATTGCTTTCCCCTTGTAATCAGCAGGGATCACAAAGATTGGAACTGCACACCTTCCAGGAAAGAGATCTAATTTATTGATTTTTAATATAGCAAAAGTATTTCCTTTACTTTGTAGTTACATCATTTTTTATTTTCAGAAACAGAAAATGTAGTAAAAAAAAAATGTCAAAGCCTGGGCCAGAGCGTCTTGGCTAGAAGATAAATTCTGCTAATTGTATCTTTGTCTTATGTTGCTGTAGCAGAATACCTGAGACTGGGTAGTGGATATAGGAAAAAGGTTTTATGTTGACTCACAGTTCTAGGCTGCTGGGAAATCCAAAGCCAGACAGTTACTTATGGGAAGAGTCTTCTATTACTTCAACTCCTGACAGAGAGCAAGGGCAAGCAGAAACATCTGTAAGATACAAAGCATGAGTGCTGGCCTCGCTTTATGCCATGCTGGGCCATGGAAAATTCCCTCCCAGGCTTTCACCCAACCCCATCTTCAAGGCTCAATCACTTCTAAATACTGTGGCATTAGGGATCAAATCTCAAAAAGACTTTGTGGAGGGCAAACTATATTTAGTCTGTGGCACCATACAAGTTGTTCAATATTGTCATATGCGCATACTCCCCTGGGAAACAGCGAGTGAGGATTTATTAAATGTAAGTGAGAGGCTTTAAACAAAAATGTGTTTAGTGTTTACTGTTACTAATATCTAAATTATTAATGCTTGTATTAGTAAGAGAGAGAAAACATGAAACTTTAATCACATTTTTCTTTGTACTCATGGAAATAAAGGAAGTCATGGAAATAAAATTACCACCTGAATCATTGCAGCTATTTATCTGCTCAGCTCCCTCCATGAGTGACCTGTTGAATGAGAGTGAACAGTTTTAGGGAGATACTTGGGCTTATTTTGACCACAAAATAAACATAGAAGTTCTTAGTCCACACTTTTCTGATATGGGGTAATTATGGTTAGCTGTATGGTGAGTTATTAGAAATATGTGTTAATTTAAGATAAAATGCAATGTCTTGCATACAATACTAGTGCAGTAATTAATGGATCTATGACAGCTGTGAAACATTTTGTTCCATGCCTTTACTTGAAGCAGTAGTGGTGTTTAACATTTTGTTTCCTTCTAAAACTAGAAATCTGAACCTATCACTAATCATGTTTTTTTTCTGGCTTCATAAACACAGAACCAAATAAAATTGACTCAAAGAACATGGGTATTGATCATTTTTAGATTGAGATTAGGTAATTGCTGGTAGAATCATGTTCTTTTCTGTTCACTTGTTTCGTATGTGGATTTAGAGCTTGGCCTCATCCAGGTGCTCTGTAATTCATTGCCCATGTTGATCAAAAGTAAACAACTGTGCAAATGCGAAGGCTAATCCCTACCTCTTATTAATGTTTGAGGCGCGCTAAAGTTCAATACATGGATTACTCTGAACAATAAAATTGCCAAGCAGAAGACTGGTTTTTGAGCCTCATACTCTGTGTCTGGGAAACTTGAAATAGATGGTCTCTCTCATACTTTCTGCCCACCTGTGAATGTCGCCGTCTTTTAGTTAGAAAAATGGGCACAGGCCCTACTGTCAAAACTACAAAAAGACATGAGGGTGCACCCAGCAAAAACTAGGTATACAGGCTCAAACATGTAGTGCCTTGACTCCTTCTTTTGTAATAATACCTTAAAAGCCTGCTACGATCATTTGGATGCACACAGAATCTTTAAAGCTGGCAGATGTTCTCCAGGGTATCTTAACAGGAGCGAGGTAGAAGCAGGTGTGAGTGATCAGAGGAGGAGTGAGCACAGGTGGGTCTAGCTAATGCTGTATGTGGGGCGGTCAGTGCTATACACTGTCTGGGCCAGGATGGCACGAGCTGGATTTAGGAAACACCAATATTATCTCACTCACAGTGTCCTGACTTAATTGAGCCTGTTTTCCAAAATCCTAGCACTGATAAAGGGAGGGAAATGTATGCTCTGTTAAACTGAGCTGCGATAGAAACCAACATTTTGATTGCTTCCCCAGTAGGAAGGTTTTCTTCGCACACTTTCTAATGAAATCATCTGTTGGCTTCTGTGCCTTCTAAAGGTGATTTGCTACTCCTGCCACTTGTAACTTAAATGTGTTTGACTTTTTAGGAAAAAAATAAAATGAAAGGTACTTTTGTGTTAAAACTCATTTGTTACGGGTGATAAGAATGATGCTTGCTTAAAGGTGACTAAATTCATTTTTTTCTAAAAAGCATGATTTATTCTGTACTGTGACAAAATATTCATTTCTCTGATATCGCTGAGCGTTACACATGTTCTCACTTGCTGGCCTTAGAGGTCCCAAGGGAGAAGTTCATGGGTGAGGTCCTCAGAATACGTGTGTTGAAGACATCAGCCATGACAGCAGGCAGCATGCAGCACAGCAGAGCACGAGAGCCAATTGTGTCTGTTGTACATTTTTTATGCCAGAGGTTGTTATCATCTGGTTACATTCCTATAGCTGGCCTCCTTGGTGCATGTGTAGTTGTCCACTGCTAAGCCACGGTTATGTAATTATGACCAGATGTGCATCAGTGAAAGCAAGGTGTTGCACCCTGAGGGCCGTCTGGAAGCCTCCTTACGTGTCCTGAGGTTTGACTCAATTTGGGCAGTTCCCCACAGTCTTGTTCCATCCTTTACTCACCATTGATGTCCTTTCCTTGTGTAGCAGAAAGTATAGAATTCAGCAAGTCCCCGATTTGAGAGTCTGTACCATTTTGGACAAACATGACAAGTTGGTTATGTTCATAACCTGACAAAATGCATATTGTAAAAGACAACTGTGAATCTTATTTTCTTTTTATGTATTTGGTACAGGGTCTCACTGTGCAGCTTAGACTCACAGTGATTCTGCTGTTTTCAGACTTCCCAGTGCTGGAATTACTGGCTCGACACCACTCCTGGACTCTGGCTGGCTCAGCATGCCCTGGGGGATGTGGGGTCATGCAGCATGTGGTACTGGGGATCAAACCCGGGTCTCTCTAGTTACCTAAACAGATGCTTACTCCACGTATCTACCTTGCTGGTCCATGTGAATCTTATATGGTACTTCTATTGAAGTTCATAAGTCAGGGACTTACTCTATATGAATTAAAACTGAAGAGGGACTAGCAAAAGTGGAAATGATTTTCCTCATTTGCAGTCATTCAAGTGATTGAAGAAAATCTCCATAGATCCATGTTTTATATAAAAACTTGGCACCAAGTTCCTACCTTGATTTTACTTCTAATAGATCGTTAGCTTTATCCTTGTAATTCTATACGTTTTTTTGGTCTTTTTGAGGCAGGGTTTCAATATGCAGGTGAGGCTGCCCTTGAACTAGTTATTAGACACATGGTCTTTCTTTAGATCTTTGGACCTGCTGACCTTGCGTGTCACAGTTAAATTTTAGTAGTAATTCAGGATCAACAAAAAGTGATCATTTATGGAATAGCAAAACTTGTATTAGAGAAAGTAAATTTTCAGAACACTTTCTAGAAACTGCCATGACCTAGGCAGTCAGCAGGGTCCTGAGAGGGGACAAAGGAGATTAAGAAAATTTAGACACATACTAAAAAGAAAGCTGGAACTGCATAGGACCTGACATCTCTGATGGAGAGGCAGCAGCAACCCAGTGTGGTCTGAGTCCTTATTTATACACAGTGAAATGGGAGGGAGCCATAAGTGCAAGGCCTCAGTGAAAACCTTCTCTGAGACCTTTGCTGAGCACACTGACAACCAAGCACTCTCAGAGCCATCTGTGCTGCAGTTAGCAGGGAGGACACCAGGGCCAGGCCCCTGCTGGACTGGCCTTGCTCTAGCCCCAAACATGTGGTCAATCTCCAGCTTAGCTGCTCTCTACAAGAAACTGTACATATTAACTCTTATGTTCTTAACAAAATGGTTCAATAAGAGAAATAACTTGTATTTTTACATTTTATTTGTTAAATAGTGTATTATTTCACAAGTTGCTTAAATAAACGTCTTGTCTATCTATATAGACAGCACAGGCCTTTTGGGGTTCTACTAAGTCATAAAGTTGATTAGCCATCCTGGTTACTAAAACACTGGAATATTTCCACACTATTCTGTTTCATCTGTGCCTCCCCTTGATCTCCAGACATTCCCATGACCCACCAAATATAGAATTCATGTCTAAATTTCCTGGACCCTATTCTAGCAATGCTGCTGACTTCTAGGTGTTCTGCCCTTTCTTGAAGTTGCCCCTGAGTGGGTCTATGGTGAATGTCAGATGAGTATATAAAAGGCTATGTGGACAGAGACAAGGAAAAGGTAGATTAAAACTTTGTTCTGAGTACTCCTAAATGGCGCAAAGATAAACAATAAATCACTGCAAACACGAGGCAGGTTTAAAACAGTGCTGCAGTCAGGTGGAGAGCAATGTTACAGGGCCTCAAATGCTGCTAGAAAATTAACAGCAGCTCAGTAAATATATGCTGGATCGAGGACCCCAGGTATCTCCTAGGTTATGGGAATCACAAGATTGCTCAGCAAGAACCCTGCTTTGGTTTCCTAATCATTTACAAAGTTTCATAATTAAGTCAAAAGAATCTTGCACTTGTCTTCATATTTGAAGCAGTTCAAGGGGCTTTGTCAGTTTTCATTCCAGCCTTGCCTACCTACTCAGAATATTTGCATAAGCATCACAGAAGGTTGGTTACACCATCTTATAAATAGTTGAATAAAGAACCTCTCATACTTGGCATTTTAAACTGGCACTTAGATGGTTCATCTAAAATCTATTTGCTTTGGCTGGCAAAACAGATTCTCTGAGTAATGAACTTCAATTTTGTCACCTGGTTATATCTTTGAGATAGCAGAAAAGGGGAGATGGAATGAGGGGGAAAGATTGCTGTATAAATAACTTGGCATTAAAGACTTCATTTACTCTGACTTGTCAGGGAATGAGCTAAGCTTGAGACTCACGATTTTGCTATAAAATGTGATGATGAAGTATTTTGAATTTGTGATAGGCTTATTTCTCTCCATTTGCGAGTTTGAGATAGCCAGGCACCACAGTAAGCCCCAAGCACCAAATAATTGAGAGGCAAGTTCAAGACAGATTGCATTCAGTCTGTAGAAGTATCTAGAATGGTATTTATTAATTGCTGTGCTTAACATCTCCACATTTTTCAAATGATCTTGAGCGAACATGACATCAGAGGTAACCCTTCCAGGCATCTTAGAGCAAAATGCAGAATTTTTTCAATTGTTGCTTTCTCTTATGTGAAAAATATTGCCATAGTTCATGTTTCTGACTCTAAGCAGTAATTAAACTATTAAAAGAGTGATAACTGTGCAGTTTCAAGGCCAGCCAGAGTCAGGTTTTCATTCTGTCTTAACTGCTTGCTGGGCCATGTTGTCTCTTCTTCAGTAGGTTTAGATTCAGTGTCCTCAAATGCTGGGGACCAGAGAGTGATGGCAGGGCAGTGCACGTGCTGGTTTAACTGACCGCGCTCTGTCTCTTTCATACACCCTTGAAGACTGGGCTCCTGGAGTCAGCTCACTATATCTTTCCACAAGTCACCAGGAGGATTCAGCCGCAAGAGATTAGCCAAGCTTCTGGCAAACAGGAATTTCTTAGTACACATAAACTCTTGTCTATCGTAAGCTCCATGTTTGTGATGAACCATTTTCTTGTGATAGTGTTACCTGGCTAGAAATCATTTCACTATCTAAATCAGGCCATTTGAAAGCCTTTGAAAAATGGCTAATCCATAGTTACAATATGTGCGCTCTCTCAGGGGAGTAGCACTAGGGCAGTATTTTTGATTAAAACTAACTTCATATATTGAGAAATTTTAGTAGCATGAAGAAACTTCTGGAAATAAAAAAATTTAACATCAGCATTGTACTTAAGAAATTTATGAGGTGACTAGAAATTTGAAAACTTGATTCACTTTTCGTATTTTTCATTTTTGTCATTACTGTTCATTTTTATAGTTTATTGGGCATTTAATCTTGTGAAATTGTTAAGTTTTTAGAGTTTTCTCTGGGCCTAATTTTTAAAATTAAAGTGATATATACAGAAATATGTCATTATACATTATATGATATCTGTAACACATTTCCAAGTAATATGAGATATGATAGTGGATTAGAGTAGTGAGCTAAAACATGAGTGGCTCACTTTTGCAAGGTGGCAGGTACAACAAAATTGGTTTTCTCGTCTATTTCCATACAGGATTGAACTTTTTTATGGTGTAATTAAAAAAAAAAATCACAAAACCAGCTTAGAGAAACAATCCTATCATTATTTCTACTTATGGACAGTATACTTAGCATAAGCTCTGTATCAGCACTAACTAGGTAACCAGGGATGATTGCAGGAATAAATTAGCCAATAGTGAATAGGGAGAGAAAATATCCTACACATGAGAGCTGGATTCTCATCTGTTCTCATACGTTCACCCAAAATACATAATTAAATCTGAATTTATTGATGAGAAGTGGCCCATTGGAAGACAAAATATGCAGTCTTTTTGGATAAGGAGAAAGGCTTTGGTTTTATTTCTCCAAAGCACTTCTTTGAAGCATAAAAGGTTATCTTTGTATAGTTGTTAGGATTGACTAGCCTCTGGAATATCACTTTAAATAATTAATGGAGGAGACATCAGAGCCCACTCCTCTCTGACTTATAGATTTTTAGTCATCAGTGGAAGATCTTGTGGTACCCAGTGTTTTCTGTGCCTACCCTGTCAGGCCCTATTTGGCTGTATCCAAGATTTTTTGATGCACACTAAATTGAGTGATTATGTTTGACGTTAGGCAGCTGTGGTGAGCTGTTCAAGGGCTTATGGTTGCTTGTAGTGTGGAGGAAATATATACTCTGCATCACTTAAGCTGTCTTTGTGATCCTGTATCTTACAATTCAGCTCTGCTTTTATAAATAAATAAATAGCACCTGACATGGTTTGATCTTTTTCTTCTTTCTAATTGAAAAGCCAAATTGAAACAAATCTTCCTATTGGAAATTTCATCTTTGGATGGCTTACATTTTAGGTTTTGTTTCTGTTTTCTTCATTATACATATCCTGTAAATATTTGGTGTACCTATGCACTTGGGAAATTGTACCTTTTTTCCAAGTTCCTAATAAGAGTTGGCAGTGTATTTTATAGAGCTAGGCACTGGAAGGAGATTGCTAGGTAGCAGGTGCTCAGAAGTCTGCTTTATGCTGATCACTAAAATCTTAGACAAACAGATAAACACACTAAAGTTGTTCTTTGAAGTAAATATATCTTCATATTGGAGGCAGACTTTTTAATTTGTGTTCTCTGTGATGTGACTACAATTAGTCCTCATGGTTTGGCAAGTGTGTGTGAAAAGGTGAACAGTCCGGATTCCTCAGTATTTAGACTCAAGGCTTTTAATTCAATATTGTCCAAGGAAATTTTTACTTACACTCCTTGCTCTCCCTAGCCAGCTCCTCCTAACTGCTTTGATGTTATCCATGCAATTGGCCACTGCATCTTGATTTAGTGCCAGCTGGTCTTCTCCTCCTAGGACACCCAAAACTCTGTATCTGAGTCCAGATCTGAGTCCAGATATTTGCAAAGCTTTTGGGTGCTATGACATAGAACTGTAACTTTGATGTCAGTTAAGGGACAAAGTCATATTTCTTTTCTTCCTCAGAGAATCAATAATGTGGTCATACTTTCCGACACAGGCATGTCTGAACCAGGAGCAGTCAGTGCATTATCTTCAAATCTCTTTTCTCCCAAAGGTCCCTCAAGTCTGGTCCTCTTGGACAGTTTCATCATGAATATTCTACAGACTTGCTGTCCTGGGCAACCTTTGAAAAGTTCCATGGAAAACAATATAATTAATGCAGTGTCTTCTACTGGGCCCCAGCTGTGATTGCCAACGGACACTTTCCTTGCTTTTCACTTCAGTAGGATGCTCCATGGTAGGTGGCTTGAATCAGATATGCACCGTGATTACAGCCTCTGTGTCCCTGGGAATTTTGAGTGACTTCTATGGATTCTTTCTCTACACCTACAACATACTCTGTTGTTTCATTTCTTTCATTCTTTATTTATGCCCCCAATGAATTGCCTTTTGTGTGTAAAACATTTTTTCAGCATAAACGAAGGAATATGAAATAGAGTAGGGGAAAATGCAGCGCCCTCAGCACTGTGCCTTCCAGGCAGCAGTGTGGCTCTTCTTGCTGCTCCTGTACAGTGTCATCCCTGGGGCCAACACCTTTGCTGAAACACTTCTGAAACTTTGGGCCACTTTCAGCCTGTTGTTCTTTAGAGAAGAGACTGCTGCTTTGCCACAGAGGCACTGAGAAATGAGACATTCCTGGTTAGGTAAACACTTTGCAGGTGCTAGAGCCATATCAAAGCCTACTATATTTTCAGTAAATAAAGTTCATCCTAATTTGCTTGACTCTCTTGCCCTTGAATTTATTGGCTAGGATTATTTTCTAATATGCCAACCATGACAAGACCCAAGGTACATAATCAAACTGTTTTGCAGGGCGCTGCTTTGCTGTGCTTAGACTCTATAGGCTCAATGTATGGTTTTAATTCCTGGAGACAGAGTGACTTCTGTCTGTGTTATCTCTTCATCTGCAAACAGAAGTCAGGTGGTCTAATTATTGGAAGGATTAGTTTTGGTGGTGAAATAAACAGCTCATCCTTTGTAAACACTTTGTAAGCAGCCAGTGTCAATGCTGCAGATTTCTATTGTGCTCTAATTGTTATTACTGTTGTTATCTTTGATTTTCTCACTGCTATTGTTTCTACCACGAAGGCCACTTTTACCTTGGTTACTAAAAAAAGAATCTCTATGTTCTGTACACCATGTACTTTCTACATTTTACAGTAAGCACACAAAACTCAAACCAGAGTAAGCTAAGTGACCTTCCACTCAAGCATAAACACGGTGTTCCCAATTATATAGAGAAGTAAGGGTGAGATCTTTATAGATTCTACTCTGTTCGTTGAAGCAAGCCAGGGGCTTCTTGCCCTTTAAGGTAAAAATGAGTATTGCCTCTACTTCATTCCTGAGACATTATTTATTATTTGTTTTTGGTGGTACCAGGGATCAAACTCAGGACATTGCATTTGCCAGGCAAGCACTTATTTCACTGAGCTATATCCCCAGCCCCAAGCAGATAATAACACAGATTCTTTTTTTTTTTTTTTTATGGTGCTGGTGGGGATTGCACTCAGAGCCTTGTACCTATAAGGCGAGAACTCTACCACTGAGCCACATCCCCAGCCTGCCCTGTGACATAATTTACAAGATTACATTCTACCTGTGTTTATATCTACATGCTTATAATGATCATATATGTACAGGTACACATAACTTTCAGCATGAAATTTCCCCACTGAAAACTAGTATCAGGTGATTCTTATCAGAGGATCAAGAAAATGCCAACATTGATATGAAAAGTCTTAATGATAGCACTGCTCCCAATGGGCTCTCTGGGGATCTACAGTAATTACTATCTAATATGGTTTGGGGATGCCCGGCAACAGCCTCCGTGTATACATTCAGTATGCATGTCTTGGTTACTGTTATCTCATTGCTCGGAAAAATACCCAACACCCAAAATGAAGGAAGGAAGCGTTTGTTTATCTCACAGTTGCTGGAGGTTTCAGTCCACGCTTGGCTGGCTCTAAGGCAGAGGGGCACAGTGCAGAGAGCAGCTGTTCATGGCAACAGCAAAAAGCAGAGAGCAAAGGGAGGAATAGCAGCAATAATGGCTACAGAGAGGAGGTCTGTCTCTGTCTCTCTTGTGTTACATTCAAGCTATCTGCTCCAGGCTGGGCGTAGTACTCACACCCATAATCCCAGAAGCATTCACACTCCGTAATCTCAGTGGATTACAAGTGAATCACAAACTCTAGAAGTCTGCTCCATGCCTGTGTGAGGCTTTGGGGCGACAACTAGACACAAAGAATGACAATGCATAAGAAAATAATAATAGTATCAGAAAGCACTTAGCAGAATTCTATGACTATTAGAAATCCACTGACAAAAATGAGCACTCAGATTCCTTCCCCAGACCTATCTACCTATCTATCGATCTTCCTTCCTTCCTTCCTTCCTTCCTTCCTTTTTCTGCATTTTTAGGGAAGGGTCTACAGAGTGTTCAGGGTCTCACTACTACATCAGACTGGTAGTGATCCACCTGTTTACAGCCTCTCAAGAGCTGGGTTTAGAGAGGTGGGCCACCATGTCCAGTCTCAATCCCTGTCTCAGCCCACCCTGGAGGCAGGGCAGGCACAGCAGGCCCAGGGATTGAACCACGGCCCCTCCTGCCTACAGGCTCTTTAATCCACTGAGCTATTTGGCCAGTTCCCTGGATCTCTTTTGAAAGAAAAGAAATAGATAATGAAAAGAAATGAGAGAACTGTTTCATAATTCTCTGATTAGCTTCATTGTGCGTATGCCATTTTTATGCTCTTTATTTTAGTTTATGAATAAATCTTTTTGAGCATTGTTCTATGACTTGTGTCAAGATGCCCCCATCAAAGCCTTATGTTCAGATAGATGTAACTTTTTCAGAGGTAGCTGAATCTAGAGTGTGATGCTGGGATTAAGATTACATGATTACTAAATCAGTCCACTGATTGGTTTGGTAAAGTTTTGGGTAGAATTAAGGGTACCCTACTCTGTGTGAGACTGCTACCCACCTTAACATTGCCTGGGTACAATGTAGCCAGAACAGAAAGAAGCTGCTATTGTCAGTTGCTTGACTTGTCTGCCTTCTGCCTGCAGGGCACCGTTTCTCCTCTGAGATGCCCCTCTGAGATGCCACCCCAGCTCAGATCCACCCAGTTATGGACTGAAACCTCTATAAACTGCGAGCCACAGTTTATAATACCCTTTTTCTCCTTTAATTTTGTTAGATATTTTATATCAGCAACCAGAGAGGTAACTAAGACATACTGAAAATGCACTCAAAAGAAAAATTAAAAAGAAAAACTAATTCTAAACTCCTCAAGCAAAGTTAAAACTCTTCTCCTTCTTGCCCCATAGGTTAATGACACATTTCACTCCCTATGTTTGTTTACTTTTGTAGTAAACAAATAGAAGTGATTGAGTATGATTTTAAAAATATTATCCCTAAAGATACTGAAAAATGCATGTTCCAGTGTTTTTATGCCAAATACTGATCTATATAAATATATAATATATGCATTGAAATACATATTAAAATGCTGAAAAATAATATAAAATAATTTATATTTGTTTACCCAAGTCCAGCAATCTTGAGAAAAATAGTATTAGGTAAAAATTCTCCAGTTTTTGTGTTCTGCAAAAAGACAAAGAGTCTTTCTTTCTCTCTCTCTCTCTCTCTCTCAGTCTC
The DNA here is from genome assembly GCA_004027165.1 of Ctenomys sociabilis. Lineage (NCBI taxonomy): Eukaryota > Metazoa > Chordata > Mammalia > Rodentia > Ctenomyidae > Ctenomys > Ctenomys sociabilis. The sequence goes on from PVKA01020665.1 coordinate 22,547, forward strand.
TCCCCCCAACTCCGCTGGTATGGTGGTACTGGGGAATGAATCCATTCCTACACACTGAGCTACAACTTCAGTTATTTTTTAAAAAACTAAGTTGCCACAGCTGGATCTGAGCTGTCGTCCTACCTCACTCTCCAAGTGGGATTACAGGAGTGTACCACCTGGCCTAGCTAAGAGTTACCCCACTCTTTGTGACTTGGACCAGTTTAGCGAAGAAGCCTTTCTCCTTATATCCTTAACGCGGCCAGAATCAGACTTTCCACATTCCCTGACCACATTCCTTTCTAACTCCAGCTGACTAATCTTTAGTCAGGCTTCTTTCCTTGTTTCTCCTTCTTAAACCTTCTCTCAGTCTTTGGCTTCCGGGTCCAGAATAGCTTCTCTTTAAAGACTGCTCCCAGAAAGTGCTGACTTCAGGGAATTCTTTCCTGAACCAGTTTCCACAGCCTGGCTCTGCTTCCTCATACCTGTTTTTCCCTTCCTATGTATTCCTCCTGTAGAAGAAAATTCATTTCTCCCTGACTTTTGAGACACGTGTACATTGTTAGGCCAGAGCAATCTTCAGTGGTCAGTAGCGTCTTGCTTCTTACCACAATCATCTTTTCAAATAAAAAAGTATAGATTCATTTTTATGCTACGTTTGCATGTATTCCCTCTGTAGCTTGAAGCTGTTACCTGGTTACCTAGTTTTAGTGTGTGAAGTGCCTGCATCTTAACCATAATCAGTTTCTTGTGTTCCAGTGTTCCAGACTTTCTCGTGGTGCTGTTGACACACTTGTCCTGTTCTCCTGTCTCCTACAATGGGGTGTATTTATCTACGTCTCAACCTCGAGGGACACTGAGGTTCACTGATGTCATGTAACTGCAAATGGAACATTTCATCCAAAGGAGAGTCCTGGAATTTGAAAATTGCTGTGACTAGTGTCGCAGCCCTCAGATCTCTTCTTCCTTGTGACTCCTGGAGGTCTTGGTTAATGCTGAAGTAGTAATGGCGATGGCAGCTCTGTCATTGAGTGGCAGCACACACGCTCCTGTGTGAAGCCCTCTGTGTGTGCTTTTCCACATAACACAGCCCACACACCTGGGAAGGCGAGTCTACTGTCATCTCCGTTTTCTTTACCCTGAAGGATGTGCAGTTTGAGCGACTCTCCAATTGGCCCAGGCCCGTGAAGTGGGTTTGTATCCCTGTGACAACCAACTGGTACCCTTTGCCTTGAGATTTTGCACCAATGGCATCCTGGATGCAGCCCGTCTAGTTCCTACGCAGCATGCTGCAGTGCCAGGGACACGGGAGCTCCTGCTGCACTTTTGCCCTTAATCACTTGCAGTACGGGGTAACGATGGGGCGTTCCCTTTAGAGCCATAACCAAGGGATTCAATCGGCCTTCTACTCATGTTAAATATATTGTTTATCTCAAATGGTGACTCAGGAAAGAATACTTCCCAGGCTTGTGGTAGGTGGTATTTTCACCAAGGGGGAAATAATTAAGTAACTGAGTTGCTTAATTTCTCTGGCTTTAATTTAATTCTGCGCAGTGGACTTCGCAAGATCGCAAATTTATGAAAGTCTCCTGGAGATTAGAGAAACAGTGAGTGAAGCACCTCTGGCCTGGGGCCTGGTGTGTAGCGACTACTTCACTGGTTATTGCAGTTTTTGCAGACACCATCGCCATCACCGTCTCCTCAGCATCATCATGTTAGCTTTTATTTTACCCTCAAAATATCTTGTTTACATCATAAAAGTATAAATATCTTCTTATGACAAGCAGAATTCTAGAGGCAATGATAGCAAATAACTCCCACTGGTTCACTGTGACCCTCAGTTGTGTTTGCTGTGCTATTTAATAATTAGAATTATATTTTATTAAGAGTAATGCACATGTGAAATTGAGCCTCTGGTGTGTTATGTTTTCTGTTTTGAAGATGTAGTTAATGAGTTTCTTCCTAATCATTAATAAACTACAAAATCTGTAACATACAAATGAATATTATGAAATTTTCAGAATTCTTCAGAACTACTCATTAATTTAGCCCTATAAAATTAAGCATAAACATTTTTATTATATATGAGTGTGACAGAAAGCCTTGGGCGCTTCATTTATTCTTTGTTACTCTATTCTGTTTATTTAAGATTCTGAGGCCTATTTTTTCATTAATTTTGAATTTTGCAAATTATTATAATGTGAACACATGTTCATTTTTCCTTGGATGAAAAAAATAAGCTTAATGAGAAAATTACTTAGGCTTGTTATGCTGGAAGAAAATCAAGCTTATGGTGTTGGCCCAGGCAGGCTCGACCTTTGCTGCCCTCTGTCTGACTCGCCTACTTCATTTTCCTTGAAAGCTGTGTGAGTAGACACAGCCCCTGTCCCAATTGTGTCACTGCTGCTGTTATGAAGAAAAATGCATCTGAATTCATAGAGATATCTTGATCCAGTTCTGAGTATAAAGTTTGTAAATGTCTCCCAAAATAACACCTGACCTCTGGTGTGCCTCGCAATGCTGTCTGCAGTTCTCTGTGAGGTTGGGGCTCCATGGGCAGATGCATCAAACTCAACAGCTTTGAAGAAAGATTCTTTCCCACTTTACTGCTGCTTCTTCTCTTACCTTTCCTGGTTAATGACCTTTCCACGACCTCAAGTTTCAGATTTTGCAACACTAACTTCATAAGAAACATAAAGTACATGTTTTGGTGTATAGGTCTTGCTCTATCTAGGTCTTAACCGTCCAGCAGAAAAGTATAAAAATGAAGTATACATTGTGGGGCCATAATATTAAATTGAGCTGTAAATGGGTATGGTTGACAACTTCTTTGGATAACTCACCATTGTTGTAGAATGCTGGACTGTGTAGGACTGTGTTGTCGAGTTCAAGCACCTAAGTTAGTTGAATGACAATGGAGTGCCCACCTTTGACAGGTGTAGACAAAGGAAGGGGTATAGAAAGGAAGAATCATGATGTGTGTGTATGGGCAGTACAGTTGGGAAAGATAACACTGTGCTTCTACATAATCCTGAGAGGCAAGAATTGCACTAATGGTGGTTGGACAGGATATTATGACAGCTTCTAGTACTATGGACAACCACTAAGAAAATAACAAGGTAGAAAGTATTAATTATTGAATCTTTGATGTAATTCAGGTATAAAAAATAAGATACGCCAACAGCTACACTCTCTTTATTTACTGATAAGAGACATACGGTATAATAATGTCTGTAAGTATAATATCATTTATGCACCTTCTACGATACCAAAACATTATGAAAACAGTTTGCAATGTATTAATTTATCAAATGCATCTTGTCAAGGTATCTTAAAACTATCTCATTGATATTTGTACTTCAATAAAACAAAAATTTAAAAAAAAAATACTGGTCTCCGATTGTGTCACCTCCCTGGGTTGCATTAATCCTCTGCCCATACTGTTTCTCCTGTTCCTCAGTTGTATTCCCAATGCCCTACCCCAAATTCATGTTTCTCCATGTTCCTGTGCGTCCACTCCCCTCTCCAGCCAAACCTCCTCTCTCTTTGAATATGTTAATAGGCTCCTAATTGATCTCCCTGCCTCCAGCTCCCCTAAGCCCTTTAGTTAATCTTGGAACAGTGCTCATACAATTAAGTGCTTTAATTACTGTTTGATTTGAATTGAGTATTATCGAAGAAGCCGACTACCAACGTGGGGATGGAGTTTTCAATGTTGGTACATATATTAAGAGCAACACCTTGAGAGCAGAGAAGAATACTACCATCTAGCAGGCAGACATCCATGGGAAATCTCCTCAGCTCAGTTTGATTCATCATCAACATAGCAGCTGCTGCAAAACTTTTAAACTCTGGGATGTGCAGCTTGTTAGTGTTAATGGTACTCAGTCTCTGTAAAATAAGTAGAGTAAGAAACATTTCTGTAACATAGCACTGAAAAGACATAAATGTCAGGTTGTCAGAAAACTTAAATGAATAATGATATTTGAGACAGTTATTTTTCTTGCAATTTTAGGTATAATAATTGCTGCTATTTAAATTGCCCCCACATTTAGCTTGCTTAGATATCTTTGGGATTGGGGACTTTTGGACACATCAGGTATTTTTGTATCCTGTCAGTTCTTTAAACATAATATTTTTATAACTTCTGTAAGCAAAAAAAGCTTGTAAAGTTGAAAGCCAGCAGACTAGCCCTGCTCCACAAAGTGGAGCATTGTGCAAAACTTTGCAGCAATTAAGAGTAGGCATGTAGCTTGAATAAGTAAATGGGCTCAAATATGTATCAGTTTAAAAGATGAATTCTTTTGATATAGTTTCAGTACATAATTAAGGTAGTAAGTTACTTAAAAATTGTTTAATCCTTAAGTTCTCACTTTCCATTTAGTTGTGTTATACCTTTCAATTTTTATTTCTTCTTTTAATTTCTTACACTAGAGAGACTATACAATATTTACACATGTAGGTCTGCTTTATTTCACTTACAGTATATCTTCTAGTGGCATCTACTTAAATATAAGTGCTTCAAGCTTATCATTCTTTATAGCTGAGTAATATTCCATTGTATAAAAGTACCACATCTTTTACATCCATTCCTCAGGTGACAGGCATTTTGGTTCCTTCCAAGATTTGGCTATCACAGATTTTACTGGCATAAACATAGGTGCACATACATCAATATGATATGATGTTTTCAGTTCTTTTGGGAAAATTCCTAGTAGGGGGAGAGCAGGACTGAATGGGATTTCCAGTCCTATTTTTTTAAGGAATCTCCACACTGATTTCCATAATGGTTGTACCAGTCTACATTCCCACCAGCAGTGAAAGGTTCCTTTTTCCCCACAGCCTCTCCAACATTTGTTGTTGGTTGATTTCTTTATGGTAGCCATTCTTTCTGAGCTTTGAACCAAGTTCATCTTTTTATTTGAAATATGCCTTTGTCCATCTTACAGTTCAACAGTGGAGCACTGAATGGCTATGATTAGTCAGAGTCTTTCTGTCCTTATGGGAACAGTAGATAGAGAGAAGGGACATCTATGCCAGTTACTTGGGCCCTGCCTTTCTGAGCAGGGCACAAGAATGTCTTCCAGTGAACCTAATTCTGCCCTAGTGTTTCTTATTACATAGACAGTTTCACTTGTGTTTACTTCTGTGCATTCAAGGGATTTCAGGGCAAATTAGAGTTCTACAGTGAGAACATCAAGCATTGTAAATGAAGGAAAAATGACATGCTTTCCCACAAAGGGCCTCCTGACAACCACTCTTGCCATGGACTGATAGAGGGGGCAGCAGTCCTACTAGAAATGGATGCTTTTCTCTCTATTTTTTATATTAATTTCATTGAGAAAGAAATAGCAATGAGACTATATTGGATTACTTCGTTTTTGTCTCTAGATAAAGGTACACTGCTTTCTAGATAATCAGCAATTCCTCTTACTATTCTGGGCTCTGGGGTAGGTATTTAATTTTGCTGGGAGGGTGTACAGGATGTAGTCTTTGTGCATTTCACAAGTGTGGACCCTGAACCCAGAAGAACTACACAAGTGGCCCAAAGCCAGGGCTTTTGGTGAAGTCCAGGTTCTTTTAACTTGAAGGCCATGATCATGGCTTCTACAACTCTTTTCTGGATACCCTGTTGCTTTTCTTGCACCACCAGTTTTCAATTTCATGATTATTATAATTCAAAACGTTATTTACCTCTTCCAATAAATGAGGGATTTCTGAAAAGTTTCTCCCCTCTGCTCAGAGAGGTAAGAATGGAAGAAGGGATGGATTTAATAATTTTCAAAGGGCTTATAGATTTAGGGCCAGTAGTTTTGACTGAAGGCTCACATCACAGGTCAGCCTGTAGTTAGTGTTAATTGTTTAGTCTTATTTGATTAAATCCTTTAAAATGTGACAAAATCTTTCTGAATACAAAGAAGAAAACTTATTCTCTCTGTCTCTCTCATCTCTGTCATATTTAGAACAGGGTCTTTAGGGACTCACCGCATCGATCAGACTTGTGATGATTCTCCTGTGTTCAGCCTCCCAAGAGCTGGGATTACAGGAACTCACCACCACGCCCAGTCTCAATCACCATCTCAGCACACGGGCATGCTGGGGATGAACCCCGGCCGCTGCACTCTGCTTGAGCTAGTATTTTCTCTTTAAGGAAATATGCAGATATTATTTTCTGTCAACTTGATGATTTTTTTTTTAAAGAAAAACATCCTGATTCCCAAGAGATTAGAATAAAAGCAATTGTTCAACATTTACATGAAATAACACCAACTTTGAAGCCTGAACAAATGTCCCACCATTTTCAATAACACGATGTACTTGTCTCTTCCTGCCACTTAGAAATGAAAATATTTGGGAAGGCAGGACCATTTGCCAGCTTTTGTCTTCTCGCCGTGACCTTGTTGACTCCGTGCTACGGCCTGCAGTACTGGTGTGCTCCTCCTCCGGGTGGGGAACCTCAGGGGAGCCCCTGCAAGCAGCTGTCCTCTTGGGGAGGGGGGCGCGGCACACAGCCGTGATTCCCTGGAGGCCACGGGGCCTCCGTCCTAACACCGCAGGGTGATGCACACAGCAGTGGTCTGCTCTTGGGAGGACAGGGTGTCAGTTCAGACATGCTCAGGCAGTCCTCGCCGTGTGTGGAAGCAGCCGATGGTGCCCGCTGGACCCCCACTAGGTGCCCCTTGGCTTGGGTCCAGCCCAGCATGGCTTCCGGTTCGCAGTCCCCTGGCGGCCTTTGGCCAGAGCTCTTATGGCTGCTGCGATGCCCAGATGACTGTCACCTCCGGCTGCATTGCCTCACTGGGGTCCTCTCTGCTTGTGAGCTCCGTGAGGAGACGCAGGGCCCCCCAGACCTCCCTCGGGAAGACGTGCCTCAGCCGGGCTCTGCATTTGTTTTTCATGATGTTGGGGTCAGCAGGCACTCACGTGGTGCTCGAGCTCTGGCATGGTCCCCCCCACGCAGCATTCGCCAGACTCCACCACCTGGCGGACCTTGTTGACCCAGCGGCAACGACCATCATGCCTCATTCTTAGAAGTGTGGTGGAGGCTGAATGAGTTGATCCTAGAGCATCATCTGACACAAAGAAGGATCGCCCTGCGTGGTACCTCATCACAATATTTGATTAATTACCATCCATCTATTAGATCTTCTATCCATTAGATCATCCATCCCTTATATCTTCTATCTATTCATCTTCCATCTGTTAGATTGTCCATCCATTACATCTCCTATCCATTACATCTTCCCAGCATTAGACCCCTACTGGGGCTCTATTGGATGAGGTTGAGCAATGTGCCACCTGCCGGCCTAATGCCTTGCCCACTGTAGGCACAAATCAGGAGTTATATTTACTAAACTTCAGCATGGTTTATACAGACCACCATTGCTTCAGCCTCAGATCGAGTGAGAACCTGGATCTCTCTCACGGTTTAGAGCTGCACTCTTGGAAATTCAACTGTGACTCTTAGTTCTTGATGGAAAAGCATGAGATCCTACCTGGAATTGTGACCAGGATAACAGGTTGGGCTGTGCCTTCTCTGCGTGTTCCATTTGTACTAAACTAATGGCATTCGCCTGTCCACCCTTCAGCTGCACGTTGCCTGTCATGAGTTATAACTTCCGTTGGAGGTCATGGTGTCTCACAAATTCAAAGTAAAGGTGTTATTCTTAGGGAAGAATCCTTGCTGGGTGTGCTCCCTCGCCTTCAGCCTACCTCTGCCTGTCCTTGGAGAGTTTTGTCTTAAACACATGATGGGCTGTTTTTTTTTAAGGCTTATAGGTAATACATCAACTTGGAAAACTTGCTCCTGAAAAACAGAAATAACCTGCAGAAAGAAAAGGGCTCCAGTCTTTTCATCTTAAGTAGGGAAATATTGGAAATGATGATGTCATGGAGACCTGAACCACATAAGCTGGAAGGAAGATCTCACTATGACACAGCATATGATTTTGAAGGCTAACATAGTTTAATCATTATTTTTTTATTCATGTATGTGGTGCAGGTTCTCACTACGCAGCTCAGGCTTGTAGTGAATCCCATTTTCAGCCTCCCCAGTGCTGGGATTATAGGCATGTACCACCGTGCCAGGACTCTGTCACCCACTCAGCTCACCCCAGGATCAGGGCCAGCATAACATGCAAGCCTGGGGATCAAACACTTGTCCCTGAGCCTGTAAAAGCAGGCTCAGTCTGCTGAGCTGTCTTGCCAGCCTGGGGCTAGCATAACTTATTTTAAAGAACAAGCACAATGAATAAGGTGAAGAAAACAAAGTTATATGTGTGTTTCTTTCATTACTTGGTTTTCATTTAGATGAATTACCTAAGTGTGATAACATTTCCTTGGGCTGCTGGGAAATCTTTCTACACATGATGCAAGAGAGATATCCCAAGAGATATGTTTGTCCAAGAGTATTACATAATATAACCCAGATCTTGGGTTTCTACTGTGTATAAGTTAGCAATGATAAAATTGGGTTTGGGGGTAATTTTAAATGAAAAGGAAAATTAAGAATAAGGCATATTGTTGAATAACATATTTAATGCCAGACAACTTGATAAAATAATCAGACTTTTTTGGCACTTCCAGGATTAGTTCAAGTAAAAATTTCATTTTTCATTGAGAAAAAAAATTGATTGCATAGTAGAACTGAGAAGAGTAAGAGGTCCCCACAAACACACCAAGGGAATTTTCTTTAAAATGTTTTCCCATGCCACTGTTGTTAGGTATATTCTTTCTAGATATATTTTTAAAATTTTAAATATATTCTTTTAAATAGAGCCCTAAGTTTGGGGTTGTTGAATAAAGATGCCTTAGACTCATATTTTACTTAAGTTGATTCACCACTTTTACCATGGATTTTCTTCTGAAGAAGGGAGGAAAAATATTTAGCTGATATGGACCATCTGGCTTTAAAATGTCGAAAATTGTTTTCTTCCATGCTTCTATTTTAGAGTGATGATTGCATGAGAATTCCAATGAATCTAAAATAGTATATTCACAATTTAAACTTTAATGCTTTGGGGACTGTAAATCACAGAACATATGGGATGGTACATGTTTGGAAGAAATGGATACTCAGGCCCAAATGCAAAATTAAGTCTGTGTTCTGTGTTTATTGAACATATTCATTTTATCAAGCTGAATATGAATGAATAAACCCATCATGGGTTTTTAATCTTGTCATAGGAACTTTTAAAAACTAAAACACTATTTGTTAAATTATTATGAATGTTCACTTATTGTCCTTCAGATGTTCTTAGAAGAAGTAATGGCTGTCATTGTTTGTGTGGTTAAGTTTTATTTTATCTTTTATTTTATTCATTTTTGAATCATGCTCTTGGTGAACTATTTAAATTGGACTTGAATTCTCTATGTAGTCTAGGCTGGCCTCCAATTTTTAGTAATCCACTTGCCTCTGTCTCCTGAGTCCTGGGATTCAATATGTGTGCCTTAATGCCGAACATGCAGGGTTCATTTTATTTAAAAATTGAAAATATACAAGGGCTGGTGAGATAGCTCAGCAGACTAGGCTCCTGCTTGGGCAAGCACAGGGACTGGGGCTCTGTCCCCAGCACCACATGCCATACCGGCCCTACCCCTAAGTACACTGAGCTGGCCAATGAGACCAGGTGTGGTGGTGCATGCCTGTAATTCCAGCACTGGGGAGGCTGAAGACAGGAGGATCACTATGAGTCTGAGCTGTGTAATGAGATCCTGTATATCTTATACCAAAAACATAAAAAATAAATAAATAAACAAACCAGCAAATAAAAGTATTTCATTTGAAAGGAAGTTAGGATTCCAATAGCTAGTGGTTTTTGCAAAGACATGGACTTTTTTTTCTCTGTGTATCTCACATTCTGGCAAGATGAGATTTTGAACAATGATTTTTTTCCTTTTTTGTTATAGGGTGTAGAATTCAGGAGCTTGTACTCTCCAGGAAAGCATGTACACCACTGATCTATCTCCCTGCCCCAGAAACTTTCTTATTCTATCATAACTCAAATTATGCTTTGGTAAGACATTTTCTACAAAGGATAAATAGGAAAGTTCAGTCTATGGATATGTCCGTTAAAGAGTCTCTTTTCTTCTCTTCCCTTCTCTTGTCCTCTCCTCCTATCTCCTCCCCTCCTCTCTTCTCTCATCTCTCTTCCCTTCCTTTTCCCCTTCTATGTGTGCTTTTGTTCTCTGTTTCTGTCTCTGTCTCTCTCTCTTCCTTTCTAATTTTGAGATAGCACTTTTTAAATTGCCCAAGTTGAACTCCTGGACTCAAGCAATTCTTCTACCTTAGCCTCTCATACTAAGATAGTTTCATGCCACTGTGCATGACTATTCAAAGATTTCTTAATCTTTGAATCACTTGTTCTGTGAATATACATTGTGCACTTATGAAAAGAAGGTTATTTGGCAGTGTTTCTCCAACTGTTTCAACCCTAGAATTCTTCATAGAACTCATGTTCCTGGATAGAAGGTCCCATGTGCCAATCAACCTAACCTGACTTTCCAGGATAAGCTGTGGTTTCAAAGTCTTCTACCTAAACCACTCTAGTACATTTTATCATTTCTAAAATTGGGATTCAGTTTATAATCATCACATATACCAGTTCTTTCTGTACTTCCAGGAGAGGTACTATAAATTTGACAGTGCTGTAGAATTAAGTAAATCATTAAGTAAGACTATTAATTTTCATTTATTCATTGTGTTTAACCTCATCCACAGTACAGTAATTAGTAAAAAGCATTATGAGACGAAAAAGACTTTTTAGTCAGTTTTTTTTGTTGTTTGTTTGTTTGTTTGTTTGTTTACTGCCGCATAGTAAGCCTTATTTTATAGAATTTATAAGATCTGGCTAAAAACTAAGGATCATTTCAATTTTATGGCTGGCTAGTTCTAGTGGCTCATATATATTGTATCTGAGGTAAGTGTTGTGACGAATTTTAAAGTTGAGGAAATTGAGGTCCAGAAAGGCCTCCAAATTTGCCTACTGTAGCAGCTGATGGAGAAGGAGATTTTAATCCCATACTGCTTGATTTTCATAGCCTACTCTTTATTTTTGTTAACAGAGTGTGAACACTTACTGCCTGTGCTATTACTCTCTTATACCCTTGCATTCTGACATATGCCAATAATTCCCAAGGCGGGTCACATTAGAATCACCTTGAGAGCTTTTGGAAACTCCAGGTTCTTGAGCTCATTGTTCCCAGCTGCGTTTTTAAACATAGCCCTAAAAGCTGCAAGTGATGTTGAGAAGGCTACATTTGTAAATGTCTGATAAACACTGTATAAGAATTGTTTTCGTTTCCACTGAAACTAAAGCATACTTATATACACCTACCTTCAAGCCAGGAAGAATACAGTTAATGGTGTATGGTCTCCATGTGAGGTCCTGGGTCCAGGAGGTGGCAGTCAAGGAGGTGTTGAGAAACAGATATATACAAACCAAAACCTGCCTGGCTCCTTTGCACACAATGGGCCATTGCTTGCCTCTTTATCCATAAGGTCTTCTATATTTAAAGCCTTCTTTAAAAAAATAACCTCAATGCACACTGTCACAGATGGGTATGGGTTAGATGTCAACATGCTCAACCTTTCAGTCTTGGGCACTAATGGCAGTAAGAGTTAGCCCTTTTAATCTGCCTGAAAACAGCTGCAGTTTCCTTGATCTGATCTAATCAAAGGAACAAACCTTTAGGGGTTTAAAGATTCCTCACTGCTGTCACTGCCATTAATTTAATTGCTGAGATACAGTGAATTATGGGGAAGTCAAGTTAAATGCTGAAATCATTGGGGCAAGAGACTAAGCAGGTGACTTCCATAATTAGTGTTGTCTTTAAGAAGGGACATCGTGTTCCCCGAAGTGTGGCTCTGCAGCACTGGCAGTTACGTCTAAAGTCAGCAAGGAAGTGAAGAACACATCAGGTGTGGTCAGGGGAAGTGGCGGAATTCAACATGGCAGAGGCAGTCTGAAATAAATGGTCTTTGACCTCAAGAAACCTTCAGGTCACTGTCACTTCTGGTATTCAGGAGTCCTGTTCTTTTAAATCCTAAGTACAAAAATGCTCTTTTAAATATTTGTTTGTGTAAACATTTAACTGTACTACTGTGAATTTCATGTAGTGCAAATCTACCTATGGGCTAACATTATCTAGGGGCATCTTATCAGGTATGAATTGATTGTGTCTGGTGGCCCTTTGCATTCCAACTCTTTTGACACTCCTGTTCATGGGCTGTGCCTTCATTAGAATGATGCATTGGACACCTTGTGAATTAATGCACTAGCAAAACTAATGAGCTCATCACACACATCCGGCCCCCTTTTAGACTCAGTTTACCCAAGAGTTAATGATTTTTAGTTGAAGTTGCACTGGGGGGTGGGGAGTGTTTCTCTCCTAATGAACTTTGATCTTTTAATATGAATTCTTTTAAGTCTTTTAAGATTAATGTTTTCCTCTTTATGAACTTCCCCTCTCTGATGCCAGCCTAATCTGAGTCCATCTCTCCCTATTGACCAATTTTAATTAAAATAATTTTCTTCCAGTTGAATGGGTAGCTATTACTAGAAGTAGAATGGGATTTAATTAGAGTTGCTGGTTCTCAGGATTCCTTATTTGCAGAAACTAGCCATTTATTTTTACTTATTTATTTTAGATTTTGTAATATTAAATAAAAGCATTTAGTGTATGAAATTGCTTCTGTATTAATTTAATGGGCTTTTAGGAATCATGATCATATCTATAATAATTAGTACTAATAATGAAGCGAGAATGTTATACAATCATTGTATGCCTGGCACAGGACTAAATAAAACATTATCATGTTTTAATCTTTATTATATCCCATATTGATCTATAGGTAGATTCTGGTCACTGGCTTCCAAACTTTATGTGTAAGCAAGTCACTCTCATCTTGTGTTCTGACAAAGGTTGGCCGTGTACCTTATGAATGGCCCAGAATATTTGCAGAGCTGAGGCTCAGTGATGAAAAAGAAATGATCTCAAAGTTTAATAAGAGAGGAGTGGCCCTTGTCCAAGACCTTGACTAAAAATTGAACTTGTTATTTCGTTAAAAAGAGTCTTTTCTGATCCTCTTGAAAACCCAGTTTGATTGGTGTTCATACTGGAGCTCTCCTTCCATATCTTATTGAAGTGGCCAAGTAATTTCATTCCATTTTGTGCTCCCACCAATCCTTTCCATCACCTCAGTTCACCTTACCCTGCTGCACTTTAATTTGCATTTTGAAATTGGGCATTAATTTGAAAAATAGAAAGAAAGAAAGAAAGAAAAAAGAAAGAACAGAAAATACATTGAGGTGCATATATTATAAAATAACATAGGCACTGAATTAAAAATTGGGTTCAAATAGCAGCTATAATATGTTTAAGCTTGTAAAATTTGAATAAGTAAGTTAATCTCTTTGTGACTCACTTTTCTCATCTTTAAAACACTGCGTAACAATAACATTTCTCTGGAAACACTGTGGGGGATGAGGTCCGGTGTGGCACAACTTTTACGCAGTGACAAGCACTTCCTGAGGTTCCCAGATGTGCTCTAGAAATGGTGGCCCATTTCTAGAAGATTGATTTAGGGCTAACATTAGGTTGAAATGACTTATGGTGCTGTGGGATTTGCATGCTCAAGGTCTTGTGCTACAAGAACAACAAATATGAACTTGCTTACTAATAGAATGTGTCTTCACTGAGGGTCTCATCTGTTTTCAGAGTAAGAAACACTTCAGAATTTTAATTATTTGGAGAAGCTTCCCAGGGCAATAGAGGTTGCTTTCCAGTTGTTTTCTCTTCATGTCAGACTGAAGGGATAATTGTAACCAACGAGCATTTCTTGTCAAGAGGCCCACAGAATGCGTCTCCTAAGATGAAACCATCATGTAACCAAACCTGGCATTTTTTCTTAAACATCTTTCTTGAACAATTTTCAGGTTCCTTTTCTTGCCATAGACTTTGAAGACTCATTACTCAGTGTTATCTCCCTCTCTCCTTTGCCACTTCCATCTCTTTAGCCTGAGCTGCTCCTGGAAAGTGTATTGCCCTTCCTTGGTGCTCTTCTTAGCATCCTTTAGGTAGCTCATCTCTGCACTTATCATGATGGTTAAAATAATAATAACACCATCACCACCATCCTCATTCATGGGCAGCTAGAGTTCACTGAGCATATAGCATGTGCCAGACAGCATGTTAACACCTCTGCAACATCACTTCTTTTAATCCTCCCAACCTGTGAGCTGGGACTTTAATTGTTGCCCTTATCTAGAAAACGGCGGGGGGCGGGGCTAAGTTAGAGTTCAATATACTTGTAGTCACAGCTGGAATTTCAAGCAGGTCTATGGTATAACCTCAGGACATAAATCTAATAAGAAGCTGCAGATCTGTTTTATAATTGCCTGTTTCCGGTTTTCTCCTAGGTCAGTAAGCAGCCCTGGCTCCCTATGTCTGTGTAGTCTAGAAAGGACTGGGAATAATGAACAACTGAATGAGCTCAGTACCTTTGCAGAGTGGACGGTCAAAAGATGGCAGCTATTTTTTAAGAAATGAAAAGTGAAGGTTTTAAGAAAATCATCTTAAAGAAATATCCACTCCGCTGTGTCCACTGAAAATTGAATATAGTCAAAGGATGGTGAAGCCAGGTTAGAAACATTCACGTTTGGAAGATCTGCAGGGCATTTGATTAAAAAAATTCTACTCAGGCAGAAAATAATTAATCTGTTCATGGTAGCATATAATTGCATCATTATGTACAAAACTCCATTACTATAATTTGGATCTTAAGAGAGCAAAGTGTCAAAATCTTTCTGATGGTGTTTAATTTTGTTTTAGCTCTTCCTACTAGAAGTATGCAGTTCACATCTTGAACTTACAAACTTTGGACTCATCTTTGTACTCCCTACTGTTGCAAATCATTCGTATAAACCATTTAAGTGATTCACTTTCCATGTTTGATCATTCGGAGCCAGATTTTTTATATAAACTTTAGATAGTTTATTGTTCAACATACGTGTGCTTGCGTAACTTTAATTGCACTTTCCTGTTAAATCTACCTTGTTTGCAGTTAATACTGATAGTAATAAAGCCAATAAAATAATAACTCAATTTACTCAAGACCATTTTAATTTAAAATAAGTGCTAACTCTTCAGGGACCAGGTGGAAGTTTACACTTCTCTGAAGGCAGGGGCTGTTGAGCCAATTAATAATGTAAACAAGATTTTGAGAGAATATTTAATCAACTGAAGACAAGAACCTTCTTAAGCAAGCTCTAGCACTTTTGAACTATCCATTGACATTAAGAAGATTGATGTGTTAATTTTTAATCTTGTTTTGAATTCATTAGGCTGGTCACTTAAACACTTGGGCCAAATTCTATCAGTTTGCTACAAATTCCAGTATCTGACTATATAAAGGACATATGTTGAATCTTTCTTAATAATCTCCACTGTTACACTTATTTTCCATTAGTTTACTCATCTTGGGTATTCAATGAAGCTTTCCTGAGCCCCACCTTTTACATTTACCTGGTGCTCAGGCTTTTTTTTTTTTTTTTTTTTTTTTTTGGCGGAATCAGGGATTGAACTCAGGTTCCTGTGCTTGACAGGGAAGCACTTATTGCACTGAGCCATCTCCCCAGCCCCAAGTGGTGCTCAGGCTTTGAAGGAGATAATGTGCATAACCCATGGGTGCAGTGTTCATGAAATAGGTTACTAATGAGTACTCCATATTAACATGACATTATCAAATGTGGCCACTATCAAAAGGAGCCTCTCATTTTTCTGTCTTGGAATTCTATTGTGAATTGATTTAATTCAGAGTCTAAAATAACATGTAATTGGATGATGTCTCTCCTTATATTTGGGAATATATTTATACGATAAATCTCACAGATGTATAGATATATAATTTCTTGATTTCTCCCATGAACAAATAGACTATGGGAAATTACATCTTAAAAATGAGTTGGCACTGCCTTCCCTAAAGAATGCCTGGGATTCAAAATTGAAGAGGCTCTGACATTTGAATGGGGTGGACCTACTCTTGTGAGGGTCCACAGGCCACAGATTTAAGTCATGTTTATGGTTAGCACTTTGTTCCTTTGACAAATCTGTAATTTCTTTTTATTTTTGCATGTTGCCAGAATTGATGGAAAGTGGCACTATTCTCCAATGCTACTTGCTGTCTGTTGGGTTTGGAATGTTTCCTGGTGTCCTATCGTGTGTGTGTGTGTGTGTGTGTGTGTGTGTGTGTGTGTGTGTGTGTGTGTAAGCTCAGTGCTGCAGTTTGACCTCAGGGCACCTCATACATAAATGTAAATGTCCTACTACTGATCTGTACCCCAGCTCATTTTAAGCTATCTTTGTATAAAATGAGATCTCCTATAGACACTCGTGTTCTTTCTTGGAGCTGTGGTGCAAGTGTAATCAGTTGATTTTTGAGTATCCTTCATAAAATAGTCTGAAAAATGGCACCAGAAATTGTGCATCATATGTTCTAAATTTTTCCTTGTCTTAGATTTTCTGGAAATCTTTTGAAAATGTTGAAGCAATTAAAAAATGTCAGGGATAAGATGTACCAGATAATTAAGGAGATGGTTTTGCTCAGCTTGTTGAGATAGAGGCAATTTCTCCCTAATGCTTGAGAAATGTTTCCAAGAGAGAAGCCATTCAGGAACAGGGCAGGAGGGCCTTGCACTGCACAAGAGTGGTTCAGTCCTAATCACTTTGTGTTTCCCCAAAACACAAAGGCTAAGAATTTCTTAACCTGGGCAGTGACAGTGAACAGTTAAGGCTTCAGCTCAATATTACCAGACAGATAACTTTGTAAAACTCACTTGGTTAGTAAGAAAAGCATAGTTGCCTCTTAATTAGTTTTTTGATTAATTGATTGCCATTTTACCCATGCATAATTCAAAGTATTTCAATATTGTGATTGCCTTTTAAGCTGTCCTTAGGAACTTGAATAATTTTTTGTTATCCAGATTTAAAATACTGTTTTAGCTCTAAACTATTAGAATCAATTAATTCAGAAACCTTGTCTATTTGTACAACTCATTTAAATAGCTTTTCTGGCTTCCTTCTGTAATGTAACGCATGATGTATTTCCCTCATATTGCTATATGGAAACCAGCTTCTTCATTTTCTCTAATAATCTGAATTAAGATTTACATATTTTATGAATGTTTTCTCTCAAGGCTAGTGGAGTTCTAAAGCCTTTTCCCACTATGCTAATTGATAGGCATTCCTAGTACAGTGTTCGCATGAGCCCCTCCCCAGAAAGGAGGATACCTTCCCTCTCACCTCCCCCCCCCTTTTATTTCCTTTCACTCTCTTTTCCAGCCTTGAATATGGAGACCCAGTGCCCTCTTAGCTGCCTTCTCCCTGGCTTGTCATCTTCCTCCAGAGTATCGCTCTGCTTGCAAGGCTTTCTTTTTCTTTTTTTTTTT
>PVKA01020666.1:5341-21276 GCA_004027165.1 Ctenomys sociabilis
TTTTTTTTTTTTTTTTTTTTTGTCTTTTTGAGACAGGGTCTCACTATGCAGTTCAGGCTGGCCTTAAGTTCACTTTGTAGCTCAGGCTGGTCTCGAACTCACAACAATCCTCCTGCCTCAGCCTCCCAAGTGCTGGGATTACAGGCCTCCGCCACCATGCCCATCTCTGCAAAACTTTTCATAGCAACTCTGCTCACAATAGCCAAAACCTCAAAATAAGCCAAATACCTATCAAAGGATTTCAGTATAAATATAGTGTGTTGTGCAAAGATGTTGAAGAACAGACACAGCTGGTCTGCGACAGAACACTCACTACCTGTTTGCATGTATGGAGGGTGACTGGAGGGTACCTCGGGGGACTTTCTGGCACCACGGAACACTCCAACAGAGGGTTACTGTAATGTCTCCTGCCCTTTTTTATTTTTAGCATTCTATTTTGAGAAAAAGACTTTTCAAGTTATTCATTTGCTTAGGCCACACCTTGTGATCCTCTTGCCTCAGCCTCCCAGAACTCTGGGATTATCATGTGCAGCTCAAAAGCTATTATTCTTAGATGAAAACTAAGGTATTTGAGATTTGACACTTGTCAATAGCACATTCTTCCTGGATAGGGTCTTATTTTTTGTGGGTGTTGAGGGAAACTCATGGTTTTGTATTGCTACCTCTGAAGACTGAATGTGAATCCTGAATTTGCGCAGGAGAAAAGCAGCCCAGGTTTTCCACACACCTGGGGCTGCCCGCGGTGCAAGCACACCACACTACCTGCTGCTTGTTTTCCTGTCTCATGCAAGCCGGCTCTCCAGTGGGGACATACTGCTGCTGTGGGGAGAGCGTGGAGCAGGGAGGTGCTCAGGTGACCTTTCCCCCACTTGCCGGCACCAGGACAGAGACTTTTTTGTGTCCCACGTGGTTACAGAGGCCATGCTTTGTGCGGACTTGAATGGAAGGCATGGAAATGCAATGGAAACGCCATGGAGAAGCATGCAGGTCATGTTAAGGAAGCAAGTATTTGTTGCTGGAGGAATTGATGCAGCCTTGCTTTTCTGTGACAGGAGTATGCAACTGTTCTAGAAACTGGGGAGGAAGAAGAGACGTGGTACGTTTTGTTGCAGAGATAAATGGGGGAGGATGGCTTACCCTCCACACAGCAGGACCAGGCTTGGAAATCACCAGATCCCCCCAGAAGGTGCAGGTTCTCAGGGCCACACCTGTGCGGGCACATTTTAAAATCCATCTCCTAGTTACTTGGTGAGATTTTTTTCCTTCTTCTGAGTGGCACATAAAATAATGGCTTCGTGGATAGCCACTGGCTGAGATGCTGTAACTAGAACCTCCATCTGGCCAAGCAGGCTGAGCCCCACTTGGACACAAGCCACAGGCAGCTGCCTTTCTGTCCCTGAAGGGTATACAGGAGCCAGCACAGGACTCGATGTGACTCTAGATCCGCAGCCTTAAGGCTGATTGCCTCTTCTACCAACAGTTGGAAACTGCTCTGATGACCGAGACTCACAAACACCAGGGCCACTCCAGTCCTGCTGACTCAGAGAGGGCCCGATGATCCTACAGCTTTCAAGAAATGGGCGGCATTTATAGAGATGCACTAAGAAGTACAAAAAGTACAAAAAGTTGGCATCACTAGTATTAACTTTGTTGGTAAAAAAGTAATTTTAAGAATACTGAGAGGGAATTATGTTGCTGAATCAGCTAAGGAGCTTCCTATGAGTTCTCTTACACCCGCTTATTTCTCAGCAAACAGTCTACACAGGCAGTGATGAATGCTGTGGGGAGATAGCACCGCATCTCAGCTAACACTTATCTTATCACGGGGGTTCCAAAGTAGCCCTGCTGACTGCTCTGTTCTGAAGTGTGGGGAACATCAAGTCCTTTTGTCAGTGGGAATAAGCCAGGTCGACCTCAGTGTACACCAGCCAGCAGGACAGAAATGAGCATGCTGCACTTACATGTGTGTCAGTGTGTGCATATACGCATGCGTGTGAGTTGCTAGCTGGTTGTCAGCTCGTCACACCCAGATGAGATGTGGGTGCTGGGTGTGAGAGGCCAGCTGAAGGTTGCTGCAGGCAGCATAAAGGGCAGAACTGGAGGGGCTGTCTGGGAAGCCGTTTGGAGAAGCTGTTGAAGCTGTTGGAAGGTGCTGGCTCTCCTAGACCGTTCTGCTGGGTGACCTCTTCATGCTGGCTTTCCTGGTGAGAGCAGCTCAGTACCTCATTGTCACTGAGAATGGCTACGGTTCACTTTGGGGGAACTCTGGTCCTCACTTTGAGCATCACTTCCTGGCTCTGGAGGGGAAGATGGTCCATTGCTCAGTCTCCTGGAGGAGCTTGTTGTGTTGGTTTCCTGATGGGAACTTGGATTTCCTCATCAGTTGGGGAGCTCAGGACCTCACTGCACCTGAGGGTAGCTGTGGAACTTTTTTTGGGAGCTCTGGTCCTTACCTTGAGCATTGCTTCCTGGCCCTAGTCCAGATCCTTCATCCCACTGGCACCGCCTTCCTAGTTCCACCACTGACCCTTGAGCCTTCCCAGCACAGATCGGTGAAGCAGGCCTGCATGAGGCATTGTCGTGGGTTCTAGGCCTCGAGCTGGATTGGGGGCTGGGGATTGCCATGGACTCTAAGTCTTCAGCAGAATCATGGAGGACATGGTGGGATCCAGGCCTCAAGCTAGATGCTTTAGTGTGTGGACAGATTTCCTGCACTCTTTTTGCATATGATTCTTTGGGTGATTATTAGAAATAATCTTCTAAAATGCTTCCTATATTAAATTCTTCTCCCTCGCAAAGCCCCAAACTATGACAGTGTATGTGGTATGACGTGGGAGTGAGCAGGATCCCAACCACACACTGGGCCTGCCATGTGCGGGTCTGTGGCGTAGTCCCTGGCTGAACGCTGACCATGTATGTGCTGACCCCTGAAAGTGTGGCCCATGTTGGCCACGTCTGCAGAGGCCTGGTGGATGGGGTTTGGCACAAGGGGATCCAGTGTCCAGTGGTTCAGGAGCAGGAACTCAGAATCCTGCAACCACAGCTTAGATGAGGAGAGACTCACTGCCTTGACACACAGTTCTGACTTTGTCATTTGCCTTCTGTGTGACTGGTGACCTGGCTTTTCTGAGGCTCTGTTACCCACCTGGAAGATGCAGTAGGAAGGTTTGGCTCACAGAGTTGCTTCAAGGGTTTGGTGGGCCCTGAGAGCTCTAGGGCCCTGACCTTAACCTCCTGTGTCCTGGGCCACATCCCCTGGGGCCCTGTGGAGGGCAAAGCTCTGTAAGCCAGAGTCCTCCTGTTCTGACAACTGCCCCACCTCATGACTCAGCACCCTGCCTTCTACGTTGGGGTCCCTCACAGCAGCCTGGGTGAGCTTCTCAGGTGGCCAGAGGTGTGGTGCTTTAGCCTGTAGCTTTGGGTGGCCCACTGGGAAGCTACCAGCACATCATGGTGGAGTTTGGTGGCTCTGTGGCAGTGCTGGGCTGTACTTTCGCATTTTCCTCACTGCTTCCTGGAAACACCTCATGAAACGAATGATCCTCACTGCTACAACACGAGCTCTGTCTCAGAGGAACTGAGTGGAGACAGCTTCAGACAGCACAGTAGTGTGCACTGCTGGATACAGAGCGCTCTGCAGGCTCAGCTGGCTATCTGCAGGGGCCAGAGGACATTCCAGACACTCTTGTTTTGAGTGATGGTCCCTATGGGATGCACACCCCACACCGGCCCTGCTCAGACTGCGTAGCCACTGAGCTGGGCTCTGCTATGTGGGGTGAAGTGGCCCTGGCTGCTCATGAGTCTGACCCCATGTAGGAAGGTGGCCAAGCCTTCAAGGACAGAGTTTGCAAAGGGTTCTTGGGTTTTTGAGGCAGCTGGAGACACTGGGGTTGTGCAGGGCAGAGTAGAGGCCAACTGCTGGCAACTGTGGCTGGGAAAGTCTTCAATTCTGTAAAGTCACAACTGGGCCTTTCCCTCCACTCTATGTGGTCCTTCGAGGCAGAACATCAACAGGAACCAACTAGGCAGCTTCCTTGCTCTAGGAGGTGTCAAGGCCAGAGAACAGTTCAGGACCTGTGGTGGTCCCATACCCCAGGGCTCTGGAGAGCAGCTGGGGGGTGGGGTCTCTCCTGGATGAGATGCAGCCAGGGTCCCCATGCTTGCTGGTTGCCCCAAGTTTCCTGTTCTGGGAGGGGCAGGCCAAAGCCTTGGCAGTTCAGTTGCTTCTGTTCCACCCTAGGACATAGCCTTCTGCACCTACTCAAGGCCCAGCACGAGGGGCAACTGATTGGGGCCGACTGTAGTCCTGGGGACCTTTTTACCTGAACCCACCTGGTCTGGAGCTATGTGGAGAATGATAGCAGTGACTCTTCTGGCCTGAGTCTGGGACTGTCCGTAACTCCCTCCTGTCCCTCACTTCATGTTGTCCACTCAGTTCTCGAGGCCTGTCCCCTCCTTTTCTGAAGGACAGTGGAGCCCTGCACAGGCTCCTTGCAGGCAGTGGCCACTTCCTCTCTGCACTCAGCACAGGGCAATCTCCACAAAAGCATGAGTCATCTTTTTATAAAAACACTTTCCCGCTTAGACTCCTCCATGATTCTCACTGCTCATTGCTGTTTTTTTTTTTTTTTTTTTTCTTTTAATTTGATTTTTGCTTTTCTGAGGCTACATTGCATAGGCTGGCCTCTCTCTTACAGTCCTCTGGCCTTAGCCTCCTAAGTGCAGGGTTTACAGGCCTATGCCACCACACCCAATCGGCCTCAGCATTGCTTGAATTCTGACCTGCACAGAGGGCCCTCATCTCCTCTGCCCCTCTCCTAAAGCTCTGACAACACTGGCTTTCTGCTTGTTCCCATGGATGCCAAGCTTCTCCTGGCTGGGGCTTTGGCACTTCCTCTCTGCTTCTCTTCATCCTAACCCCACACAACCCATCCAGCACAGCATAGTGGAAGTCAGTTTCCTCAGTAAAATGAACTTCCCTGTCATTGGTTGTTCTAACTCCTGAGAATCAGCTTTGAGATCGCTTAATTAACGAGCCACTGTACACTTGCTGGTTGTCCATTTCTCTACTCAACTGTGTCCAGACTGTTAAGTTCATAACTTTCTTATTTATTGATGCACTTTTCACATATAAAATAGCTTCAAAATTGAGACAGCCAACACCTGAGGAAGACAGAAGAAATGGTAGAGCCAGAGCAGAGTACCAATGAAGAGAGTATTTAGACTATGCCAGCCCAATTATTACACGTGGTTAATCTACAAATGCAACATGGATGGTGGACGCCATATCCTCCTTATTGTGGAAACACTGCGGTTTGAGAAGTGAGAGGCCTTGCCATCACAGTGTGAGATGTGCAGATGTGAGACAGGCCCAAGGTGCCATGGGGTCCTCCCCAGAGCTGTGCTGTAGGCACACAGGTATGGCACAGACATGTGGCTGTCAGCCCAGATCTGGCCCTGGTGCCTCTTGGTGCAGGAACCAAGGCTGTGGATGTGGTGCTGGGTGGAAGACACCCTGGGCTCTGGGTTGCTGCAGCATTGTGGGGAGGAGGTTCTCAGGCCTCTGACAGCTGATAGCCCAAGGGCTGGAGTTGCAGGTGTCCCGCAGTGTTGGCTGCACACCCCGCAGCACCTGTTCTGGGCAGGCCTGGCTGCAGCTGGGCTTATTTGTGTGGCAGGGGTGGGGCAAAGCATTCCTGGGTTCCTGGAGTGCAGGGGTGGGAGGAAAGATGCAGCTCAGCAGCCAGGTGCAGGGTGCCGGGTCTGACGGTGGTGAGACAGCAAATCACAGTGGGCAGCCTGCTCCTTCTCGCTGGACACATCCTCTGTCCAAAGCCTGGCTGTATACACCTGCCCAAGGGTCTGCTGCGAGTGACCCTGCCTCCCCTACCTGCGCACACTGACTACTTCCCAGTTTGTGAGCTCTGGGTATAGGTGAAGGGGCCTGGCACTTGCATGTATTTGGTAGAGACTTCAACCAACCTGTTCCTGGGAGCAAAGCAGGAAAACAGGAAAGCCTTCAGCACTATCTTTATTTAAGATAGGAAAATCAAACCCTAAAAACTAAGGGTCAGCAGTGACGAGGGTGGTGCCTCTTCCTGGAGCACTAATTCTCAGGAGAGCCACCCACAAGGTGAGTGACAGTGGCCAAGGCCACCCAGGTCCTTGACTGAGACAGGAGCCTGACTGCTGGGACTCCAGGGAAGCTGGTCAGAGGTCAAGAAGACCTGGAGCCCATGGTCTCATTGCCAGAGGTGGCCTGATGTGCAGATGGGAGGGAAACAATGCTCTGGGGACAGGCGCCTTCCCAGGAATCTTCATCGTGAGGTGACAAGTGTCTCCCTAGGTGGGCTGTGCATTCACCTCTCTAAATCTTTGTCTGGGGACTCCTTGGGACCTTTACCAATTATTGAGGGTTCCACAGTGAGCCTTTTAAATATGGGCTCTCACACTGATATTTCCATGTCAGCAATCAACAGCAAGATATTAAGTATGCATGCATTAGTTTTAAAATAGCAGCAATGATCTTCTACATGCTCACATACATGATGCACTTTTATCTTAACAGCTATATTTGCCAACTGAAACAACTTTACTGACAGATTGGACTTTTCATACTTTTGCATTGCGGTTGGTTCCGGGACGCAAGCTCAGCTTTGTCAAGTTGCAGTTTCTCAAGAATTCCTCCGCAAGCCCGTCTTTGAAGGAGCATCAGGGAGCTTCAGTGGTGCAATGGAGCTTCAGTGGCGCAATCGGTTAGCACGCGGTACTTATACTGAAGGAGCCTCAGCCTCTGTCCAGGGCGCAGACTGTGTTCTTACTGCTCCTGTGGATTTCTTTGTAGGCTTGCATCTACTCATCTAATTAACAGTCAACTCTGCAGTTGCTATAGGTCACTGATCTGCCCTCCCAAAAGTGCGCTGGCCCTCTGTGACTACAGGGCGACTGTACGGATGCCTCCAGGCAGGGCCCAGGTGTGCCATGTGTCTGGGCTGCCAGAAGCATAAGGCCTGGTGACCTGACAGACACTGACCAAGGCAGACAGAGGAGGAAAGGGGCCCATTGGGAAGGAGGAGCACATGAGAGCACGATGGCGGTGTCACCTATGCTCGTCAGCCAGGACTCTGCTGGCCTGCAGTCCTTCCTATGGCCACCCTGCCCCCACAACCTGGAAAGTGAGTCACCTCTTAGGGGAAGTTGGTGTCACCCCATTGCTGGCCCCTGAGGACTTCTCCTGGCCTACTTGCTTGCATTCTGTGCTGCCTGCCATTGTTTTCTCCAAAAGAAGTTCTCAGCATACAGACATTTCCTCATTCTATTTAAAAACTATTTAATTATTTTGATACTTAGTTTTGGCAAAATACAAATAACCCTGACTTTATCATTGGAGCTGTTTATCAGTGGAGCCCAGTAAGAGCTGAGCACACCCACACTGCTGTGTGCATCATCTGTGTGTCGTCTCCATCCCTGCCCAGAACTGTTTCCGTCTTGCAAACTGGGACCCTGTGCCCTCCCAGCCCTGGTCGCCCCTGCTCTGCTTCCTGTGCGTGAGGACTTGATGAGCCTAGGTGCCGCACATATGGGGCATGGTTCATGGGTCAGCATTTGTCTTTTTGTGACTGATTTATGGCACTTTTGTCGTCAAAGTTTATGCACATTATGTCAGAATTTTGTTACTTTTTATTGCTGAACAAAATTCTATCATAAATAAACATCCTGTTTTGTTTATCCATTGTTATCTGTGTCAGAGGATACTAAGGTGGCTTCCACAAGTTAGCCGTTGTGAATAACGCTGCTGAGAACACACGTGTTCAAACATTTCTTTGGGACACTGCTTTTAATTCTTTTGGATATACTCCAGAAGCAAGGTCACTGTATCTTAAGCTGATTCTACTTTTCATGAAATTCTACTAATATCTACTTTTGATGATGTGCCATAATAATTTCAATAGTCGCTTTTCTATCTTATGTTCCTGTCAGCAGTGTACGTGGGTTCCAATTTCCCTGTAACTTGTTATTTTTTGCTTCTTGAGATAGCAGCTATTTACATGAGTTTTCTTGTGTGTCCATCACACCAGCACACAACAGCGTGCCCATCCTTCAGGCAGCCTCGCTCTGCAGCTTCTTTACTCTGGTTAACTGGTTTGGGAAGGGGCAGTGATGGAGATTTCCCTCACCTCCTGCAATCCACAAAGTATGTGTCCTTTGAGTGTTAGATGTTTTTGGAGTAGTTGCAGCTTGCAGCATACCTAGTAGTACTTCATAAGACTGAACACAGCTTCCTTGAAGGAGTTCAAACAACATCAGGTTCTGGCCAAGCCTGGATTACTGAGTTCAAGCCCAGATCCTGAAACCCAAACATCTTTGGTGCTGGACATGAAGATCAGGAATAGTCACGAGAGAGGATGAGGCTACTACATCAGAGTCCAGCTGGGCCATCTTGCTGGTGTTGCTCCTCCAACACTGACAACAACTATATCTTTGTGTCCCTCCTTCCTGATCAAGAGTGGCCACTCCAGCACTTCCCTTCAGCCAATTGAGAGGAGGCTGGCTACCCTATTCTGACCCACTTTGTCCTGCAAATACTACATGTAACCTTTGAGGGAGACTGCTGCCCTATTCTGGTCTAGAAGCTCTTGCCCAATATCACACCATGATTACAGAGAGATGTTGAAAGGAGCAAATAACTACTCCAGAAATGGTACTTAAATGACAAAACAGGACCACCAGCACCAGCCTCTTACCATACATTTGAGATCCCTGAGGTGTGGTGTTGGCTCAACTAATCTCTGTGCTATAAGCTTGGAGGAGGCAGTATTTATGCATGAAACCTGAATAGCCACACCAGAAAATATGTGAAAATATGATGTATGCCAATGGGTGCCTTTCTGGAAGTGTGATCCTTAGAAGAGATCCTTCCTTTATGTTTAAATCAGTGTGGGAAATCCTGTTTTGTGTCCACTCTCTTGGAAATTTGTAGCAGATATTAGTTTATCAATAAAGTATTGATGAATCCTGTAGCAGGTAACCAAGACAGTTAGAGTCCACCATAGACACCCAGAGCTGGGTGTCCCTAACTCCAGGCCTGTTTACCCATTCAAAGTCTGCTGTGTGGTCTTCCATATGCCTTCACCTCCTGAACAATCTTACTAATTCACAAACTGGTTTCTCATTAAACACAGGATGCCTTTGCTGTAGGGACACCAAGAATAAACTAGTCAATGAATAAAACTGTTGGGGATCATTACAGAGGGATGGAGCACAAACCAGTTCCTAGGCCTTTAGCTGGTCCCTCATTAAAAAGCATAGCTAGGGGCCAGGAAGATAGCTTGGTGGCCTAAATGCCTACCTGGCAAGTACAAGGTCCTGAGTTTATTCCAGAGTGCTTGCTCCCAAGGCAGCCACAGTGTGAATACTGCCTTTGCTTTGGAGCAGCGACTCTTCTGGCCTGCAGATGCTTCCAGGTTCCTGGAAAGAAGATAGGACGGTGGTGGCTGGGCTCTGCTTGTGGTTCTGATTTCTTAGGCCCACCAGTGAGGCGTGAGCATTCGGACTGCAAACAAGCAGTCCAGCGCACCAATGCTCTGATCACAGGCACCCAGAACATTCCTTCAGGAACTCTGTTACTGCTATACTTTCCACCAAGAGTCTGAACCAGTGGATGCAAAGAGGAATGGGCTTGGGGATTGTTCAAATGGGACTTGAGGGAAAGGTGGCCCTCATTCATGACAGTCTCGGTCTCCCCACCCTCAATTCCAAGGGCTCAGTATTTGGACCAAGCCAGGGCTCACAAATTAAAATCCTGCAAGGGTTCACACAGCTGATGAGGATGCATGGAGCAGGTTGGGGAGTCCAAGCCACACTGGAGGGGGCCTCCATTTGCCAGCTTTCTTGTCACTGAGAAAAAAGCCCAGCACTCACAACTTGAACAACAATGTTAAGCTGCTCCCAGTTTGCATCTGGGACCCACAAGCTCCAAGGCAGAAACTTCGCCACAGAAGGGCAGCAGGAGCTAAGCTGCTCAGCTCATATGGGCAGGAAGCAGGGCAGGGCAAGAGTGCCAGGGAGCAGGGCATAGCCATGCCTCCATGGCACCGACATAGCTCTGGAGCTGCTCTGCTAACCTGCTTGGAAGATCTACATCCCCAAGCCTGGCATTCAAGGTGGTGGCCATGTTGTCAATGAGTCATCACTGTGTAGGAAGACACAGGCTCAGTGAGGGTTCCAGTGGATTCAGAGGGACTCAGTACTGAGTGAAAGAGGTCTAAGTCTGTTCTCCTGCATGACTCCTCTCTGAGCACATTCCACCTCTAGGTCACTGAGGGACTCCCAGAGGGGCTGGAGGACCAGGAGATGTGCCCAGACCTAGGGAATTAATGTCACAGGCAGACTCAGACCCATGGTGGCCCAGGTTTGCTAAACGCTCTCCATTCTGCTCTACTAGGCTTGATCTCCCTGCTCCCTCCTACCAGCTTTCCACAGATTCTTTCTTAGGAGAGAATCAAGCCTTAGTTGGATGGAGATGTGGCCTCTTGCCGAGAGCTAGGACATTAACAAACCCGGATGGATGTTGCTGAGGTTCACACGCATGTGGGCCACGTATGCCCATGGAGCATGTATGCAGCCAGTTTTCGGGGATACTTCCATCCTGGCCCACAGTGCTCAGGGCGAGGCTACCACTTTTGCATCTGTGGCAGCACCTGGCTTCTAAGTGTCTATTTCAGGTTAGCTATCAACTCTGTAAATTTAACCAAGTCCTAACTGTATTCTAAGTATCTCCTATGCTCCACCATAAGGAATGTAAGGAGCAGCATAGACAGAAACCTCATGAAGTGCATCAACTTACAATTTAGGTACTAATAAGGCATGAGAGATGGGTTAAACTCATCCCTAAGAACTCTGACTCCTGTTAGATCATGCTTTGCCTGCTAAGCATTCATCTTTTTCTCTACTGCTAGCACTGGAACCCAGAGCTGTATTGTGCCTTCTCACTGAGTTACCTCCCAGTCCTCTGACCAGTCATCCTCAATAGGGGACTAAGAGTGAGCCAAGTTTCATTCTATTTCTCTACTGTGCATTTCCCCAAACTGGCCAAATGCAAGGGATGGGGAAAGGAAGGCCAGACTGTGGCTGTGGAAGAGCCCATTAGCTGCCCCTCAAGTACTCACCCTGCTGTTTGTAAAGGGCTGGTCCTTTAGCAGAGTGCTTGGCTTCCATTTCCACACCTGCATGTAGCCAGTCTGCTCGTGTAACTCAAGTCCTGGCTAAGGAGATGCAGAGTCCACGGCAGCACCCGCAGTCTTCCCGAGAAGAACCTGGCTTGTCCCTGGTGCTTTTCCTGCCTGTCCTCAGTCCAAAGGCAAGTGTCACTTTCCATTAAAAAGTAGAGCCCCAACTGGGTGTAGCAGCACACACCTATTGTCCAAGTACTTGAATGGCTGATGTAGGAGGATAGAAAATTCCAATTCAGCCTGGGAAACTTAGTGAGACCTTGTCTCAAAATTAAAAATACCATAAAGAGCTGGGGATTTTTCAGTAGCTCAAGTGCAAAAACAAAACAAAACAAAAACAAAAAACTTATATTTGGTCTTGGCAGATAAGGGACTTTAGCCAACAGCACATGAAGCTAACTTCATAGAGAGAAAGGCTGCAAGTGTGTGCTGGGCTGACCCCATCCTCCCTGCTACTGTGTACCTTGAGGCATCATGAGAGAAACCCTGGGTCACCCTTCTGTGGCAGATGGGAGAGTAACTCCCAGACCACCCAACCTCCCTCAAGCTGACTCAGGAGAAAAGAAGCACAGAATCAAAGGAAAAATAGAAATCACTGTTAGATTAGATGCAGCAGAAGAGAGTGTTTGTATATGATTTCCCCACAGTGTGGAAGCAGCACAGACATGGCACAGAACCCCTAAGGATAGATGAGATAGGACATACCTATGGTAAAAGCCCACACAAAAAGGTAACATGCATTGTAATTGAGCATTGAATGTATTTGTCATTCTTTGTCAGGTAAAAGGCAGAGTGGGATGCCCACAGTAGAGTGAATCTGGGGGCTCTGACTATATCTAAAGTTTGTGCTGAATTTTGCCTCTTTTGGAATCCTCAAAATCAGTGGCAGTACTGCTACAGTGGGGCTGCACACTGCAGGGCCAGGGGGAGTAAGGAGCCATCAATCCAAGACCAAGGGCTTGGGCTCCTTGGAAAGTTGCTGGTGTGAGTTGATCAAAAAGATGAAGAAACTGGAATCCAAAGTCCGCAGACAAAGAACACCAAAAGATGCACCTGCTGAAGCAGAACGGCACTTTTCACTTACAACCCCAACCTCTTTCTTCCCCTTTTATCCCATCCAGGCTGCAAGCTGGTTGGATAGTGCCTCCCATAATCAGAGCAGATCTTCTCCCCTTGGTTTACTGGCCTGCATGCCAATCATCTCTGGAAACTCCCCTCAGATCCACCCAGACTGGTTTACTAATCTGCTAGGTGTCTTAATACAGCCAAGTTGGAAGTCATGATTTGTGGTCGCAGAGGTCATCTATTCCTTTTTTTTTTTTTTTTTTCTTGTGGAACCGGGGATTGAACTTTGGCCCTTGCGCTTGCCAGGGAAGAATTTATTCCAGTGAGCCATCTCAAAATTTTTCTTCTCTTTTTTGTTTTGGTGGAACTGGGGATTGAACTCAGGCCCTTGTGCTTGCCAGGGAAATGCTTATTCCACTGAGCTATCTCCCAGGCCCTGATCCATTCCATAATCATGGATTTAGCACTGCTCTGTGCTGGCCAGGTGAGAGATAATGGGTGGACGGTGGGTGGATTCTCAGTAATTAGGGGAAAAAGCAGGTGTGGTCACCTCCACTTGGAGTTGGAGTCTGTCGTTTTCAGGGTCACTTAGGGACTGGGGGATCAGGAGCATCCCCTCAGCAAATGCAGGGCCCACCTTAGAAATCATTCTTGGATATGGGCTGGGAGATGGCTCAGTGGAATAAGCATTTCCCTGGCAAGTGCAAGGGCCTGAGTTCAATCCCCAGTTCTGCCAAAAGGAAAGAAAAAAAAAAAAAAAAGGAAAGAAAGAAATCATTCTTGGTAACCAGAGAAGTTGTGCCCTGTCTGTCATTCTTATATCTGAGGGCCCTGCCAAGTGCTCCCCAAATTACATCCCTGAAGGGGGCAAGTCCCAGACCAACAGTCAGTGGGGAATAGCACCACATGGTCAGGCTGCCTGAACTCACCTCAGGTGGTGAGAGAGAAATCAGAAAAAAGGCTGCTAGGAGTGGAACCTGGTGGAATCTGAGCAGCCTCAGATTCTCACAAAAGCTGTCTTGAACAATGAGGGCTTATAAAGCGCGTCTTCATATTCTGGGCTGTTTGGTCCACCATAGTGATGATGACACCAGCTCACTGGAACTGTGAAATTGTACGTGGGACTCAGTGAACTCTACTCTTCCACATGTAGGGTCAGTGCGTTACTGCTGAGGCTTATCAGATTAAATCAATGCTATAGAAACTGAGCAAGGCCCTAAGTGAGGCTGCTCTGGAGCTCTTCAGCTCAGTTCCTGGGAAAGGGCTCACAGCCAAAATCCCCATCTAGCCCAGCAACCTCCTCAGCCTGCAATACAATGACTTCAGTCCTGCTTTCCATCCCCTGGGCCAGGAAAGGCATGTTGTCCATCCCTCCCTGCCTGGTATTACCTTCCTCCTCCCACTGTACTCTTGCTGTTCTTCATTTCCTCTTCACTCTATTGATGGCCTCATGCTCAGAACTTTTTTTCTTTTCTTTTTTTTTTTTAGTTCAGGCTGTTCTTGAACTTGCTTTGTAGACCAGGCTGGCTTCAAACTCATAGTTATCCTCCTCCCTCAGTTTACTGAGTGCTGGGACTACAGGAGTATGCCAAAATGGTTCAGAGCCATTTTAAAGATGGGGAAAACCCAAGAAAAGAGTCAGCTTGAAAGTGTCTCTATCTGCTTCCAAATTCTGGGTTGGATGTGAAGTTCTCAGTACAAATCAGCTCCACTTCTAAATTCAGAATGAGCCTTTGTCAGACCAATACCAAATGCCTCAAGAAGCTTAGCTCACACACTACAGACAAAAAAGATAAGGCTTCTTCTTAAAGATATGTGACCCAGACTCTGAGACTGCTATGTCCGTTTTCCTTACCCAGAGTGTCAGAAGTAACCTAGAGGCTGAGCTCTAGTCAAACACCCATGTAGTGCTTAAGAGAAGCCCAAACCACTAACTAGCTCCAATCCATAAAGAAAGCAAGTCAAACCTGCTCTTGAGTGATAGGCTAGGATGTAAAGAACGATCAAGGTTTAAGCTGAGTCTTATAATTTAGCGGCTACTGAAGATGGCTAGGTTACTTTCCATTTCCATGCATGAGTTCTTCAGAAGTCAAGCAGGTATCATATCTTTACCTAGTTTGTGTGTGAAGGGCTCAGAATATCTTGTGGAGGAGGATGAGTGCTGGTAGTCCTAGCTAGATCTGCAAGATCTGGGGGCCTCTACCAGGGCTGGGCAGGGCAAGAGCAGAAGGGATATTTCTGAGAAGCTGCTTCCAAGGCAGACAGAGAACAGTGCGGAAGCATCCAACCTTTCTAGACCTTTGCTTTCTGGAACATTTCCTCTCCTTGGCTCCTGTCCCCTCCTCCAGAAGCAGGGCATCCTGGAAGGCCTTGTGGGTCTCCTGGGACGCTGCTGTGGCTACTGCTCACAGACAACGCTTCCCCTCAAACAGACTATTGACTTTCGCTTTCCTCTATCAGGAGACCCCTCCAAGCTGCTGGTAGAGCAGAGCAGAGTGCTCCTCTGTGTCTCTCTGGCACTCTTTGACGCAGGCACCAAGACAGTTCTTCCCAGCTTGTGTGGGAGAAACTAGCAGGAGATCCCAGGGGATCTCTGCAGAACTCCTGGGTCTCCAGCCATATGGTCCAGTGCGAGCTGCCAGGCCAGCTCAGGTCAGGTCTGGACCAGGTGTGTGGAACCCAAGGCAGTCCCAAGAGATCTAGGCTCCTTTTATGTGGGAGAAGGGAGACAGGGAAATCCCAGAGCTCTGGTTTTGTTAGCCTTGCCCTTCAGGCATGAGATGTCCCCATGCTTGCTCTAGTGGATGAGAGCAGGGGCTGTCCCGGAACCCAGGGACCTCATCTTTCCCTTTAATGCAGGGGCTGGGTTAGAGCAGGGGGGTTGGGGGAAAAGGGGGCCACAGGGCCAAGGGTACGTTGTAAGGCCAATCCTAAACACTTGTCCAAGTTCCCCCATCACATTTTCTAGACACACTAGGTGTTGACAGGAGGAGAAAGAGGCTGAAGCAGACAGATCTGTGTGGTGCTGCTCAGCACCCTGAGAGGACAGGGACGCAAGGGGTGAGGTGACCCAGGGAGGCAAGGACTGTGGTGTGGACAGCCCCTGGAGAGAAGGCTTGCACTTCTTTTGTGAATTCTTCCTTTCCTTCCTCTCCAGGATGTGAAATTAGGGAGAGGAGACCAACTCCTCAGGACTGGCAAGAATGTCGGGGTTTTCATTCATTTGCTCACTTGAGCTCTTGCTGGCTTAGTGCTCAGTGTTGTGAAACACAGCAGAGACATGCAGGGCCAGCTTTCCTTAGAATACAGTGAATATTTAAATTAAAAATCATTACAGTAAAAAGTTACCTCATCGTTAATTCTCTTCAATATATTTTTCTTTGCTTTGAAAATAATCACCGTATCCTAAGTGCCACTTCTGAAGCAGTTCTGGGAGTCCTCTTTATGTCTTAAGTTGCTGTTGTAGTTACCTTGATGTCCTGAATGGAGTCAGAACATGTACATTTCATGCTCGTTTTGACTTCGGGGAAGAGCCAGAAGTCATGCGATGCCAGAGCCAGTGAATCAGGTGGAGCAGAACATGGCCTGGTGCTTTATAAGCCTGCCTTCCTGTTGGCTAGCAGTGGAGGTGCACTCACT
>PVKA01020666.1:21376-40163 GCA_004027165.1 Ctenomys sociabilis
CTGGTTACAGCCTCCCATGTGCTGGGATTACAGGTGTGTGCCACTACGCCCAGTCTCAATCTGGTCTCAGGGCACCACCTCAGCATGCCCTTGGGGTGGGGCCGGTATGGCAGGCCAGGGGATTGAACTCCCAATCCCTACTTCTGCCTAAGAGGGTGCTTTAATCCATGGAGCTATTTGGCCAGCCCTTGTAATATATTTTTAATTTAAACATTCTTTGGAGGTTTTAATCATACCTTGGCTCCATAGGGGTTTTGTACTTCAGAGTAAACGTACGGTACCCTAAGTTAGGTGTAGCAGCGGTGGAAAGTGAAGTAGAGTCCTGTTGACTGGCAACTTCCACTGGTTGTTGCCGGTCTTAGCTTTTGGTCACTGTCTCTGATCATTGTTGAAGGTGACATTTTTATTTCTTTTTTAAGCATCTGTTTATATTTTCCTGAGCTACATCTTCAAGTGTCCTACCTACTGTTCTTTGATTGTCTGTCTTAATGATTTGTGAGGTTTTTAAAAATAAAATGATAATTAGCAAGCTGTTAATGCTTTCATGCTATGATTTGACATTTTAGCTTTTAAATTCATAACCTTGTTTAGTTTATCTTCTGTAATTTCCATTTTTGTTTTTGCAATTCATGTTTTTTAATTTTTGGTTCTGCAATTTTTCTTCATTTTAATTTTATCTCAAGTTCTTCTTTATTTCAATATTATGTTGTTTCATGCTTAGACTTCTTGTTCATCTTTTGTTAGATTCAATACTATATATTCTATACATTTATGTAATTATGAATTACATTGTATATTTTTATGTTGTTACCAAAAATTTGCTGGTTGGTTATTTAACAGTATCATTTAGTGAATTAAATTTTTAAGCTTAATGTACTATGATTCATTATCTACATACTACAGTTGTTAAAAGTAATGTCAAGTACAATATGATATAGAAACTAAGTTTCATATTTTTCCAGGACTTTTGAAAAGGTCCCATTTCCTCCAGTTCAGCATCTACTGCGTCATCGTGAAGATGGTTGCTTACCTGTTTGGGGATTTTCTGTTTTTTATTCCACTGGCCTATGTTTCCATTTTTGTACAATCAGCTCAGTGTGTTAACTGTAAGTAAATGTTATCTTGTAGAGCAAATGTTTCCAAATTGTTTGCTTTTCGAAACTGTCTTACCATTGGTAATTTCCTTACAAACTTAGAATCACTGTGTAATTTTCCACAAAATTTTAAGACTTTTATTGGAACTGCATTGCATTTTGTTTATTTATTTATTTTCAGTGGTACAAGGATTGAACTCAGGACCTTGTGTATGTCAGACAAGCACTATTCCACTGGCCTATCTCCCTATCCCTTGCACTGCATTTTGTATTAGCTTTCTCATTGCCAGGACAAAATACCCGAAATACATGAGTTAAAGGAAAAGTGGAGAGGCGGAAAGGTTTCCAGAGGGTTTGGCAATGCCGGCTACTCGTGGCAGAAACCTCATGGCAGAAGTGCAGGCGGACTGAGCTCCTCCGCTCATGGCGGCCAGGAAGCAGAGCACAGCGGAAGAGCCCAGCCCCACCTACAGAGCAGCCCACAACGGGGCACCTCCTGGACCCGCAAGCTGCCAGCAGCTCTTCTCCAGGGGGTCTTACTAAGCCAGTCAAGCCAACGATGACACTGGCCCACAAGTTTTTAAGAAACCAAGAACTGTGTCATAGTGCATACTCCAGCCCCCGCACTTGGATTATCCTTTCCTTTATGTGGTTTCCTTATCTCGGTAATAAAGTACTGCTTCCTCTAAAGACTTCTGCACATCTTTGTGTCAAAATGTATCATTCTGAATGATTCCTGGAATGTAACAGTTGATTTTGCTTATTAATTTTTTTTTCAATAAAGTTGTCAAATTGCAGTGACTTTTTCCCATGTAAACATGTGTAGGTTAGACTTCAGTCCCCAGTTATTTAAACACTAATCTTGCTGTGGGGAAGGGATTTGGAGATGTGCTTAAATTCCTAATTATTTGACATTTAGTTAATAAAAATCCTGTAAAAGACAGAACAGGATGCTCCTGAGTCCAGAGTTTCTTGCTTGTCTCAGAGAACAAGCAACCTGCTGCTTCTTTCTACAGCTGCACAAAAGTGCACTCTGCTGCCTGTGAATTCAGGGGAAGATCATGGGGGAATGTGTGCTGGCCCAGTGGACACCCCGAAGCAGAGGCCCTGCTGCGGTTGCCTGGACTTTTGACCCAAGGAAATCGTGAGAGCAAATGCAACTTGCTTGGCTTAAGCTGCTGGGTTTATAGTAATTTGTCATCGAGAAATAGGAAACCTGCATGGATGCTGGGTTTTTAAAGCTTCAGATACTTTCACACGAAGTGTTCTGCTTGTGAATCAAGTCGGTTTTCTCTGATCAGATCCAGCCTCCATGAATCTTCTCTGTCCCACAGCCCTGATGAGGACCTTGAAAACAGCAGTGAGAGGCAGCACTTTGACCTGCTTCTAATCTCAGTGAAAAGCTTTCACTGCATGAGGTTCAAGAGTTTTGTTTATTGAAAGTATTTGTAGATATCTTTTATCTGATTGAGGAGGGTTTTTTTTTAATCTATTCAAATTTTCAAAGTACTAGATACTGAATTGCCTTAAAAATGTTTCTGAATCTATTGAAATTGCTATCTGATTATTTCTGCTTTGTTTTATCAATGTAGAGGATTTTTGTTTGATTTTCAAACATTAAATTAACTGTGCATTCTTGAAATAAAATCATTAGCCAGTATTTACTACTATTTCAGGGTGTTAATGTCTAGGAATTTGCACCTCAGTTGGATAAGTTCACCATGTTTCCTGTGTTTACTCTTCTGCATCAGAATTTGGCATCAAGGTTCTGCTGAACTCACAAAGCAATCTGGACACAAATCTCTAGGCCTGCACTACACCCTGGAGGCTTTGACCTTCTTTAATATCTTCTAGCTATTTTGTGCCTTTAGGGTTTTTATTTTATTTATTTCTGGCTGTCCTCACCTGGGGGGTCCACATTACCCAGTGTCCATAATCCAACTCCTGATCATTTGCCTTTCATTCATTACTTAAGCAGTACCTATTTTGCCTGCCCAGAGATCCTGGCCCCATGAATGAGCCATCCTCTGGGAAGGCAGTGGGTGCAGTGCTTTTTCAGGGGCTCTAACACACTTCCCCCCTTGTACAGTGAGGGTGATGGTGATGCCTACATTGTGCAAGCATTGCAAAGATTGCATGTAATAACAGATATCATGAGGCGCCGTGCCTAGCACAAAGCAACCAACAGCAAATCGGTGGTAGCTGGTAACATCAGCTTAGTACATGGCTTTTGACACAATAACATAAAAATCAGATGCTCATTGGTGTAAGTCAGTGCAAAGCAGCTGGCTCCGGTGTGCTGCTTCCTTGTGTGTATTCATTCTGGCTATGAGCAGCACACCTGTGGCTGAAACAGGTGCGCAGGTGTGTGGATGGTAAAGGTCTTGCCCTTTCCATCCAGCGAGGGGACCCAAGGCACTTTGACTTTGTATTCATACAGAACAAAGCCTTAATTTTCTTCCTTTTTTTTCAACCGGGGATTGAACTCAGGCCCTTGTGCTTGCCAGGGAAGTGCTTATTCCGCTGAGCCATGTCCCTGGCCCCACCTTTATTTTCTTACATTGGATAGTTTATTCACTTCTTTTTTAAATTTTTTTCCATAACTTTATTGACGAACATATAGCAATGAGACAGTTTCAAATCAAAATAGTAGAACAGATTCAATAATTAATACATTGCATATTGTTTTCTTAGTGGTTATTTGTTGTTCAAGGTGAGACATAATATTCTATTTGCAAACACTATTAGAGCAGAGTCCTCTATTTGTTGAATTAAGAGAATATAGCTCTACACCTATCTTTTTTTAAAGCTGATTTATAGTACAGTTTCAATAATTAATACTTTTTACATTGCTATCTTCTTAGTGCTTATCCACAGTACAAGAAGCAGACAGGATATCCTGTCCAAATACTATTAGTGCAAATCTTTTTTCTCATAGAATTACATGTAATAAGCTTCATATTTATCCTGTTCTGTATATACAAATACAGAATGGCCCTTCCTTTGTATCCCTTTTTTCTGTTTAGTACTGTCAAGATGGGTATTTTATTGGCATTCAATTATTATAGGTGCTTAAATTCAGCGAAACACTCAAACATAGTCCAGCAGTCCACAATAGTAGTGGGTTATCCACAGAAGTTGTTGCCTAGAGCCATTTACAGCTCAGCATATTATTATGGCTTTACTTTATATACCTTGTTTTTATACTTTTCTATTAGATGGTTAAGAACAAGATAAAGCAAGACCTATATAACAAGAAATGTAGCTTTTGCATCTGATAAGGTCAGTCAAGCCCCTCACGGTTTATCCTGTAACCCTTTACCTCCCTTTGTAGATCCTTTGTCAGTGTCAGCCGTGTGGATGAGTCACAGCCATTGCTTGACCAATTTGCTCTCTGTGAAAGCCTGTGAAAAAGTTTTCTCTCCATGTGACTCTCCTTAGGCACACTATACATCATCAGTCACATTCCTCTGTGGCTCCATAATCTCCTTGATCAGAAAATTTGTGGCACAACTGAGTTCCATGATGTTACAGTACAGGTTCTCCTATGTCCTGAGTCTTCACTGACCTTGAAAGGCTAAGGTTAAATGGTGGCTGACTTTGTAGCCCTTCCATTCCTCCAATTTTTGATCTGTTAACCATCCAGAAGAGAAGCTGATTATTATCCTGCAACATATGCAGTTCAGTTTACCCTATCTGTCTAAATATCAAACATCTTAGGCATAATGTGGAGCAGATGTTTTCCATCAAGTACTAATGTATCAAATTTTAAGTCCTTACAGAATATGAGAAAAAAATAAAAAATGGTACTATACACATATTAGTACACAGAAATTTAGAAATCTAACCATATACAGCCTTGTAGTAGAAGAGAGCCCTATAAATTTTTTTTCCTTGTGTCTTTTTTTTCACTTATTACCCTCCCTCCAAAAAAAAAGCCTTTACTTGTGAGACACTATGGTAATAACTGGTATGTCATGACAGGAAGTATGTATTTAGTAGACCAGAGTGGCAGGCATTCCAAGTGTGATCCTTCTATTACACATTGCTATCTTCAGTGCAGTTGCTTTGTTCACAGGTATCAGCGTATATAAATAGTCAGGTTGAGAATCCTACAATTTAACTGCTACTTTCAAAAACCTGCTGAGGTTTCTCAGGATCTTTGCTTGCTCATCTTATGTGTACAAATGTATGGCTTTGTCCTGGTCCTGTTTCCCAGCTTTTCTCCTTACCCTCTTCTCATTGTCCCATCCTCAAGTTCTTGCTTTCCTTTTAATTGTGTTATACCTTTGTATTTGTATTTCTTCTTTTGATTTCTTATACTAGGGAGACTATCCAATATTTATATATGTGGGTCTGGTTTATTTCACTTGTAAGTATATCGTCAAGTGGCATCCACTTAAATATGAAGGCTTCAAGTTTATCATTCTTTATAGCTGAGTAAACTCCATTGCATAAAAATACTACATCTTTTTCAACCATTCCTCATGTGAGGGGCATCGTGGTTGTTTCCAAGATATGGCTATCACAAATTGTGCTGCTATAAACATAGGTAAACATATATCACTGTGATACAATGTTTTCAGTTTCTCTGGGAAAATTCACAGCAGGGGGATAGCTGGCTTGAATGGGATTTCCAGTCCTAGTTTTGTGAGGAGTCTCTCTACACTGATTATAATGGTTGCACCAGTCTATATTCCCACCAGCAGTAGAGAAGTGTTCACTTTTCCCCACATCCTCTCCAACATTTCTTTATGATAGCCATTCTTTCTGGGGTGAGATTGTATCTCAGTGTTGTTTTAATGTGCATTTCACAGATGGCTAATGATGTTGAGCATTTTTTCACATATTTATTCGCTTCTTTAATTTCATCCTGTGAGAAGTGTGTATTCATCTTGGATGCCCATTTTTGGATTTGGTCTTTAAATTTGAGGGCCCTAATGTATTTTAGTTCTTTATAAATTCTAGAGAGCAGACCTTTGTCTGAGTGCTTATTAGTTAAGATTTTTTCGAAATTTGTGGGTTGTCTTTTCACTTTGTTGGTAATTTCTTTTAACATGCAAAAACTTCTCAAGAACAGTTGGTCCCAGTTGTTAATTCTTTCAAGTGTCTCCTGTGTGAATACATGTTTGTTCATGAACTCCTTGCCTACCCCTATGTCTTTAAGAGTTACTCCTGCTTTCTCTTCCAGGAGATTGAGTGTTTCTTTTTTAATGTTTAGATCTTTAATCCATTTTGACTTTAGCTTAGTGCATGGTGATAGAGCTGGGTCAAGTTTTAGTTTCTGGCATGTAGAGAGCCAGTTTTTCCAGCACCATTTGTTAAAGAGGCTATGTTTCTTCCAGTGAGTGTGTTTGGCTCCTTTGTCGAAGATCAGGTGGCTGAGTGTGTTTGTAGAGGCCTCTGTATCTTCTAATCTATTCCATTGATCCTCAGGTCTATTTCATTTCCAATACCATGTTGATTTTATCGCAGTAGCTTTGTAGTATAATTTCAAGTCAGAAATTGTAATGCCTCCGGCCTTGTCTTTGTTGGCCAGGATTGTCTTTAGTATTCTAAGTCTTCTGTGGTTCCAAATAAATTTTAGGAATGATTTCTCTAGGTCTGGGAGGTATGTTGGTGGTAGTTTGATAGAGATTGCCTTAAATCTGTACAACAATTTTGGGAGTATGGCCATCTTCACGATGTTGGTTCTTCCTATCCAGGAGCAGGGAATATTTTTCCATTTTCTGAAATCCTCTACAATCTCTTTTCTTAGGGTACCGTAATTTTTCATGAAAAGATCTTTGACTTCTTTTGTTAAGTGAATTTCAAGGTATTTCGTTTTCTGTGGTGCTATTGTAAAAGGTATTATTCCTATAGTTTCTCTCTCACTGTGTTTGTTATCTGTGTAGAGGAATGCTATTGACTTTTGAGTAATGACTTTGTATCCTGCTACTGTACTGAATTTGTGTATCAATTCTAGTAGCTTCTTGGTGGAGGTTTTTGGATCTTCCAAGTAAAGTATCATGTCATTTGCAAATAATGGTAATTTAACTTCTTCTTTCACTATTCTTATTCCTTTTATTTCTCCCTCTTTTCTAATGGTTGTAGATAATGATTCCAAAATTACATTGAATAGGAGGGATAATAGAGAATATCCTTGTCTTGTACAGATCCAAGAGTAACTTTCCCTGTTTAGAATTACATTAGCCATTGTATTGTCTTGTAGATGGCTTTTATCAAATTGAAGTAGAGGCCTTCTATTTCAATATTCTATAGGATTTTGAACCTGAATGAGTGTTGGACTTTGTCAAAAACTTTTTCTGCATCAACTAAGATGATCATGTGGTTTTTAGATTTCAGTCTATTAATATAGTGTATTACATTTTTTAGATTTGTGAATATTGACCCATTCTTTCATCCCTGGGATGAATCCTACTTTGTCATGGTGTATGATCCTCTTGATGATTTGCTGTATTCTATTTGCTAGGATTGTATTGAGGATTTTTGCATCTGTGTTCATGAGGGAGATTGGCCGATAGTTTTCTTTTTTAGTTGTGTCTTTCCCTGGTTTTGGAATCAATATAATACTTGCCTCCAGGAATGATTTTGGGAGGACTGCTTCCTTTTCAATTTTATTGAAGAGTTTGAGGAGTGTAGGGATTATATCTTCTATAAATTTCTTATAGAATGCAGCTGTGAATCCATCAGGACCTGGACTTTTCTTTGTTAGCAGGCTTTTTGTTACATTTCATATTTCATTGGCTACTAGTGGGTTATTGAGAGTTGTTATATCTCTTGATTCAGTTTTGGTAATTTGACCTTTTGAGGAATCTGTCCATTTCTTCTGTGTCTTGTAGTCTGTGAGCATAAAGATTCTCAAAATATCCATTGACAACCTTCTGAATTTCCACTAGGTCTGTGGTGATTACACCCTTTTCATTCTTTATGCTTGTATTTGAATTTTTTCTTTCCTCTTTTTGATGAGGTTAGCTATGGGCTTATTGATTTCATTTAGTCTTTCAAAGAACCAGCTTTTTGATTCATTGATTCTTTGAACTGCTTTCTTCCTCCCAATTGGATTAATTTTCTGCTCTAATCTATGATTTCTTCCCGTCTTTGTGCTTGGGTTTGGTTTGCTCTTCCTTTTCTAGATGTTGGAGGTGCAGTATTAGGGTGTTTATTTGTTCCCATTCTGTTTTCCTAATGTGTGAGTTCATAGCTATGATTTTCTGTACTTGTTCTGGGTAGGCATTGGGTTTTCCACATATGTTTCTGCATTAGATTCTTTATTTCAGATGCTATGTATTCAGAAATTTCTTTTTTTATTTTAGGCACTAATTCTGTTCTCAGTTCCTCTATACCTTTCTGCTGTTGTTTCTTTGTTTCCAATGCTGTTAATTCATTCATTTCAGCTGAACTAGTGTCTTCTGCACTTGTTGTGTGTGGGCTCGAGCCCTTAGATTGCATTTTGCCCCTTGTCTTTGTCATTTTGTATAGCACTGACCTCTGACCTTTGGTGTAGACCTTTGGTGCAGTTATAACCTTAGCACCTAATGAGATTCGGGTGCAGATCTATTAAGTTTGAATTTATCCAGTTATACCAGGCCTGGGTCTAGCTGTTGTGTTCAGCTCCTTCTTGCTACAGCCCTTGGAAGTGAATCTGTTGTGCTCCTTGGCACAACAGTGAGCCTGTGGTGCCCCTCTGTTGTGCCCCTGGCCCAGGGAGCCCCAGGGAGCACAGAAGCTCTCCCACACACTCAGCAAGCTGTGTTGGGCTGGATCAGGGGCCAAGAGAGTCACAAAAGTTCTCACTCAGCAGGCTTGGGGATGAGGGCTCCAGAGGGTTGCAGGGGTACCAGGGGTGCAATAGAGAGTCTCACTCACGTGGGTGCCTGAGTTTTTCTCTGGAGGGCTCTTGCTGGCCTTAACTTCTTTTAGTTTTGATCTCCTAGGCTGGCATAATATGCCCACCTGAGAGACAAGTGGAGCTCAGAGAAGACTGGCTTGAAATGGTTCACTGGTGGGGACTCCCACATGGGTCTCCATCTCCAGTGTTCCCACATGCTCAGTCAAGTGTTCTCTAGGGAAGTCAGTTTCTTGTCACTGGCCACATCTTCCATGGGTAAATGTGTGACTTGCCTCCCACGGGAGTTCTAGGGGCAGCTTTACTATTCCCAAAGCCACGTCATGGCATAAAGAAGGAAAGGTCATTGATTAGCGTTAGAGTCAGATTGGTCCCCTGTGAAGTCACAGTAACACATGAGTCTCCCAGCCCTCTTATTTACCCTTATCCTTTACAGAGACTGGACGGTGGGATTAATGCAAGATGTCTTGGAGGAACCTTGCAGCATCCCAACCTTTAAACCACTTCTCCCTTCTTTCCCAACCCCTGTTTCCTGTGGCCCTGGGAATTCCTTCACTTACCCACCATAAGGGTCAGGATCCTCAGTTAAATAAGTCATGCTCTTGTGGTCAGTTCTCAGAAGTGTCAGTAACCATGAAACAGACACCCAAGCGGGGTGCAAAGCCCACTCCCCAGAGATGAAGCAAGTCTCATCTCTATTACTCACAAGTACCTTGCTACTGAATCTAAATGAACCAAATTAATTCAGTGTGTATTAATCACAGACTTTGAGGGATCTGGCAAATAATGTGCACTAATCCAAGAAGGTGAAATAATTCTCATAAATCTAGTTTTATCAGGTAGATGTAGTTGTATCAACACTCTGGACAATGCCTGCCAACTTAGCTCAATAAGAATGAAAATTATGCAAAAATGTGTGGGGGACACTTGGGCAATTCTCCTTGAAAAAGTTGTCTTCATTTTGGCTGAGCCTGGCTCTCTTTCTATGTATTGATGTGTGCACATACAGCTGCTTAGGACTTCTCCTTATCCTTTCAACTAGCTTTAAGTAATACATATTGGTCCAACTGAGGTGCTGATGGTAGTCTTTGAAGGCAGGTGTGTTTCACTGGGAGCGCCCACCATCTGCTCCCTTGTGTGAGCCTGGGGGAGACAGGGTGAAGAGCCAGTGTTCCGCACTATAATCAACTATGACTTCCTGAGGCTTGAAAGGTTACACATTAAAGCTGAATCACTGACCCAATAGCATTAGCTATTATCTCAGCTGTGCCATGCAGATTACTCTTTCTGAACATCCTTCTCTCTGCTTACTGCAGAGGTGACTGCAGGCCTCCTACCTAGCCCAGACACAGCACTCACCTACTTCACTACCTGCCATACTTGCAGGCACTCCTCCTCAAGCCACTCCCTTCTTCATGTGAATTTCCTCTGTGCCTTGCTCCCAGTGTTTCTAAAGGTTGCTTATATGAACATCTAGAAGACAAATCAGGGAGAAAAATTCAAGAAATAACAATTGATCCTATTGTGAGTGATATCTTTCCACTGACTATAGAAGTTCAGGACCTAAAAGGCCACGGTAAACACAGTTATCATGGTTAACATGATAAGGATCCTCTAGCTCCCTGGAGATGTGCACCTGATCCTCATCCAGAGCTGCTCCAAGAGCAGGAAAAAGGTTGAGAAGATTCTGAGGCCCTATCTGGCAGACCCAGCTTTGTGCCAGGAATGTCCTACTTCTCATCTGAGGAGCACGTGGCTTCTGAGAGACTGATGTATTCAGAATTGGATGAGGGAAGCAGGTCTTTGTGAGGCACTGGCCAGTGCATAAATAAGAGAACACATGAGAGATCAGACGCAAGCCACACTAGAATACTTAGGTGAGCATGGTGATGCACACTTCTGATCCAAGCACTCTGGGAGCCTGAGCAGAAGGATTGCAAATTCAAGCCACGTCTGGGCAATTTATCAACTTAG
Source organism: Ctenomys sociabilis (assembly GCA_004027165.1). NCBI lineage: Eukaryota > Metazoa > Chordata > Mammalia > Rodentia > Ctenomyidae > Ctenomys > Ctenomys sociabilis. Next base: position 32,294 of record PVKA01020666.1, read on the forward strand.
TGACATTCTGTCCCACAATAAAAATTTATGAATGGCTGGGGATGTAACTCAGTTAAAAGCCCTGGGTTAAGTCCCCAGAATGCTACCTCCAAACAATTAGGTGCCAGAGATGACTAACACTGCATTACTTAGGGTTCCTGAACAGACTTGATGAATCCATAAGTGTGATTACTAGGTGACAGTGGCAGGCAGAAACACCAAAGTGACACACCCAGGATTTGGAGGCAGAGACAGTGATGGGCACTGATAGAGATCACTCCTGAGTATCAGGCCCCATTCTCTGGTAGCCTAGGGCTTATAAGGATAAGCAAGGAGGAAGTACAGAGACAGAATGGCTTGTCAACTGGGGATTGGTTTATACACTGTGCATCACAGTGATCAGCTATACATTACAGTGACCAGTTGCTTCTAACAGACAGGAGCAATCGGATTTGTAACAGGAACTATTGCTTGGGCAACTAGGTAACTCGCTGCGGTGGGGGGGGGTGATTTGGTCACCTTACAGGCTTGTAGAGGACCACCTGAGTGAAAGAAGAGCAGTTGTCTCCATTCTGGCTGTGCCTGACCCTATTTCCATGTATTAATAGGTACAGAGCTGGCTAGATCTTTTCCTTATCCCTTCAGTTGGCTTTAAGCAATGCATGTTGGTCTAGCCAAGGAGCTGGTGGGAGTCTTTAAAGACAGCACATACGTTTCCCTGATAATCCACACCTGCTGCTCTTTAATATGGGTTGGGTCAAGACAGGATGAAGAGTCAATGCTCCATGCTGTTGGCTGGGATCGAACCTTGAGATAGGGGCAATGACTTCCTGGGCTTCAAAGATCACACATCAGAGCTGAAGCACTGAATCCCAAAACATTAGATAGTATCTTCAGTGTGTAGTGAGGATTACTCTCTTCATGTTACAGTACTCACCTACCTCCTGCCATTCTCAGTCATTCATCCTCAAGCCACTCCTCCTTGGTCACTGAATAAAACCTGCGTTCCATCCTGGGTCCAGGCCTTTGCTCCAGATAGCCATCACCATGGCTGGACTTAGGACCCCCCCCCCCAGCTCCTCCTAACTATAAATACGCCTTAGTGTCTTTATTCTCACTGTGGGTTGCACTGGAAGTGATAGTTTGGAATTAATTTGAAGGGATTCCAATAACTCATCCATGAGATTACAAATATCAACTTCCCAGCCCAAGCCGAGGACCAGGAAGGGCTCTAGATAGGCTCAGAGGTGGGAGAGTCTACCATGACTCATGCACACTGGAAGCTCCAACAGCTGCTCAGCACAGGCTGGAAGCTGCAGGACGGATGGATCAGGAATGTGCCCCCAGCCCGAGGTCAAAGACCTGAAAGCTCCATGGAGGGCTTCAGAGGTGAGTCTGAGCTGGAAGACTAAGACGGAGACAAAGTCTAGAAGTCTGCCCCATGACTGCATGAGGCCTGGGGATACAACTAGACATAAACCATAACGGACAGCAAACCAGTCTCATATACAACCTAAAGGCTTTACCTCATCTACAAAAGAACACAGTTTTAAGGGGCATTCAGGACAGACCCACACTCTGCTCTGAGATTCATTAGGACACTTCCTAGGGGGTGGAGGAAGGTGACACCCCATCCCAGAGGGTGGCAGCTGGGTCACTGGCTGTCTGGAACTCTGGATGGTCTTAACCCAGCTCTCACTCCTGGCACACAGTCAGGAGAGAACAAGAGCTCTCATTCCGTGAAAAAAATGCATTTTTGTTTATTTAAGGGAAGTAGGTAGAGAGATGAATTCTCTAGGCGCTCAAGGCATCTGAAGCCTACTAAACTCTGAAGAAAGACATGGCACAGTGCAGAGGAGTCATGTTCTAGAAGCAGGTCGGAAGGAAGTGCTCTGAGACTCAGAAGAACGGGAGGAAGCCTGGTCTGTGAAGGGGCCACTTGATCCCTGAGGAGGTGGCAATGGAGGTGAAACCTGGGGAAATGCAATGAAAACTTTTTCTTGTCTTTTTGAGGCAGTTTCACTGTGCAATCCAGGCTAGTTGTGAACTCATTTTGTAGCCCAGGCTGGCCTCTAACTGATAGCAATCTTCCTGCCCCAGCCTCCTGAATGCTGAGATTACAGGCGTGGCTTGCAAACTTTATTTGGTATAAAAAATGTAGACTTTAATTAGACAGATGATCAGGAGACTCTGCCCGACTGAGTCTTCTTATACTGTACAGACTGTTTTGTACAGCATTCCACTGTGTCGTTCTTATCTTCCACATCGCCATTTAAGTGGTCCACTGACACTTTGTTACATTTATCGCAGTTCCTGTGTCACCAGACAAGGCTGTTAGGAATGTGTGAATCGGTGGAAAGCTTTGGAAAAGAGCTGTGACCAGATGGAAAGGCAATGGCCCCTTTACAGCAGCAAGGCATGGCCCTGTGCCTTCTACATTTTTAAGACAAGTGATCTAGGGTGTTGGCCCTCACCCAAGCTGATTTATGGGCTCTCAGTATCTTTAAGGGGTTATGGTTGGGAAGAGAAAAAGCAGTAAGCAAACGAGGGAGGACAGGGTTCAGCAAGCCTGGGCAGCCTGTGTGCTAAGCACAAACACCTAATTTCCTTGCCTCCTTTCTACCTACCTCGTTGCTCCTATCCTGTCCCACCAGGATTGAATCTGAGTTTTTCTTACTGAATCAAGCCATTGCTAATTTTTCTATACTCGTAGCACATCGTACAGGGTCTCCTATTTCTATACTTCAGCACACATCCTCATTCTGCAGGCAAATTCCAGAGGCAAATTTCCACCACAATGTGGAACTCTTGTCTCCTGGGGTGCTATGAGCTGTGTGTGATGGCAGGGACAATCCATTCCAACTTGGAGCTGGCCAACGTGGGTGCTTTCTGGAGCACTGCACTGCACCGGGCGTCCCCTGTGGCCACTCCCCGCCGGCCACACGCTCCTAGTGCTCTCAGGAGCGCTGCAGCGAAAGTGGACCCGCACATGCCGGCTCAGGCCGTGAGCGCATGCTCCACGCTTCCCTCTGCTCGTTGTTTAGCTCAGCTGTGTGCCTTGCCTCTGTCTTTCAGGAGTGTTTCCAGTGCTACTCAGCACTTGGGTGGGAAGACTGTCTACAATGCCAAGTCTGGAACTGCTTTAATTTCCAGATTTCACAAACACATCCACACCTAGCTGACTCTTGCTGCTTCTGTGAAATTCTCTCAGCTCCTCTCACAAAATACAATCTCCAAGATGTCCTACACTTAATTGCAAGGGCTGAAGATGGAGAGGATAGAAGAGGGAAGTTAATCGGCCACCAGCTGTGAGAGTAACTTCGAAACTGCTGCTCTCCCCACGAGTGTGGGTGGGAGCCTCTACCATATCTAATCCTGCAGGCTGGCTCCAGGCCCTGACCACGTGGGTGCCGGCACCCAAGCCTGCAGGCAGTGCTCTCTGCACCACCGCCCTACTCAAGCTTTTCCCTCCGGTTGGCTCTGTGTGAACAGCATACTCTGCCGTCCCAGGTTTCATTTACTGCTCTCAGCTTTGAGTCTGCATTTTTGCAAATGCTCCTGAACCTTGAAGCAGGTGGCTTCATGAGCCTGGCTGGGAGCCCAGGGTCTGCCTTCTGGCTGGCGTCTACAGTGGCTCAGCGAGCCTTTCACTTCAGGGGTCCCTCGATCGTCCTTGGTGCAATGCTGCTTCAGCCCTCTTTCAGCCACAGCGTGCTTGTGGCATGGGCTGCTCTGTGGAGACGCAGCCTGCTCCTTACCCAGCAGGCCCTTCTATGGTCCTCCTGCTGCACATAGCAAGTGTGGAGGTCTGCACCCCCTTGTCCTGGTCCTGTCGCTCCTCAGGACACTTCTGGCTGACTGCTGCCCTGTTGATGAATCACAGGCCACTGGTGACTCAGCCTTTTTCTTTATTAATGTTATGAGGAAGCCTTTTCATAGATCATAGATTTATCTCCAGAAAGAAAATTCACTGATCTCGGTTGATGAACACATTTTTATTCATTACAGAGAAAGGTCATATTAAACTGAAAAACAGAAAATCAGACTATTTTACGGGTTATATTAGAGGCAGTGAAATAGATGATCATGTCCTTCTTCAGTGAAACGAAATTGTTCTCCTCCTCCATGTGAGATATAATGAGTGCAAGGGTGGGTGAATCACTGAGGAAAATGGGGGTAGATGGTGCAGGAATAACAAAAAGGCATTAGCACGACTTTAACCTCTGATACACCAGGAGGACTGGGACAGAAAACCACGCTGAATAGCTGTTCATAGTTTTAGGAAGTGGTCAGTCTCTTGGTCCTGAATGGCTTGTGAGCAAGCTCTTTGGTTTTGAATCTCAAACTTAGTGAATCTATTGCAAAACATTGTCAGAACTATGACAGACTACCACGTGTGTGGTCTTTATCCCTAGTTCCTGGCAGTTTCTTTAGCCCAAATGATTTCCCAAGTGCCAGGAGTGACTTTCGTTATTCACCTGTTTGGGCTCTCTAGTTTATACTAATGAGGTGATTGAGATGGGTCTCCAACACAGCCTCCAGTGGGGTTGGACACTGGAAGGCCAGGTAATCTGAGCTGGAACTCTCAGTGCTGCGCACCTACCTGGAGTGCGAGGCCTGGAGAACTCTACAAACTCTCTTGATCACCACAATTTAATGAGTTCCTGCGCTGCTGAACAGGTGCAGATGTGGGAAGGGGCATGTTAGTGTGTTGGTGGGTTGTGAAGGCTCCTGCCCCCTTGCTTTTGCTGCCTTCCTGGCTGGCTGTACTATCTATCTCATTCAGGAAGTCCCAGGAGTTTTAGGGACTCTGTCCCAGGTACCCAGGACATACTATCACAGCTTCCAAAAATGTTTTATGGTAGACTATCAAAGCATTAAATTCAAAGAAGAAGAGCTTGTTTTTAAGCCATTCAAGTGTCTGTGAGAAACTAGAAAGCATAAATGAATTGTTTCCCTGAATTCTATTATGCAAACAAATCGTTAGAACCAGAGAGGAACCAATTGGAACCCCAGCTGGATACTGGGTTGGTCAGAAGTACTGCAGGCTTATCTGGGGTGGAGCAGTCTGGTAAAACGGATGCTCTAATCTCTGTGGTCTGACACCTACTCTAGGTAGCATGAAAATTTAAAATAATCACAGTAAAATAACATGAAAAGAGCCTTTCAAATGTAGTTGGGATCTGGTTAGGGAAGAGGATTTAGTCAGGACTCAATTGCAGTTTTGGAACATGAGCTTCGACAACTTCACCCTATACTTCAGGGTCTAAAACAGAAAATTATACGGCACCCATAAGCTGAAGAGACAGTAAGCCCAGCACTCTGCTATGGGGCAGGAGGATTACAAGTTTGAGCCCAGCCTGGACAGCACAGCAACTCAGTGAAACCCTGTCTTAAAATAAAAAGAAAAATGGAATAGGGATATAGCCTAATGTGAAGATCCCGATCCCGTGTTCGGTTCCTCCCCAACACCACACACAGAAGAAAAAAAGAAAGAAAAAGAAAGGGAGAATGAAAATGAGAAAGAGGAAGAAAGAAGAAAGAAAAGAGAAGGAAGGAAGGAAGGAAGGAAGGAAGGAAGGAAGGAAGGAAGGAAGGAAGGAAGGAAAGAGAAGAGAGAGAGAAAGAAAGAAAAGGAAAGAAAGAAAGAAAGAAAGAAAGAAAGAAAGAAAGAAAGAAAGAAAGAAAGAAAGAAAGAAAGAAAGAAAGAAATGAGGAAGAGAGGACCAAGACTTGTCAGAAGGCTGTAGAGCGCTCACGGGCAGGAGTACACATCTTCGACACCTGACAATCACGTGCTCATTGTCATGCATTTCCTGTTCTCTAACAGAAGTTTCCCAGCAAACCAGTTTGTACTGCTTTGAGTAGCCTGGCCTACTATCTTCCAAGACTTCTTTTGCATTATTTCATTCATTTTTTTACAACACAGTGAGGGAAGTGTTATCCTGTTTTATGGATGGTGAAACTAAAACTCAGGGATGCGAAGTTATTTGTTCAAAGTGGTACAGCTGCAAAGTGTTGGGGCTGGGGTTTGAACCCAGGTCAATTTACCTTAAACCCACACTCGTGGGTTTTTATCATGTTGTGCTCTAAATTGTCCCAAGAAAATGTTCTAGACTTTCATTTGGCACAGTTTCACAGGGGTTGCTGGTTCTTGAATGTACCCTGTTGGGACTAAAACGAAGTCAGAGTGGATTTAGTAGTGGATCAATGCTGTTTCGTGGCACAGGCCCTGGGGTGACATGGTTTAAGGGTCTGCATCTGGGTGTCCTCACACGGGTCCTGGGGAGGTGAACAGGAGATTGAGCATAGCAGGCTGCACTCCTGAGGTGGTCACGTGGGCCTTTGGCCTCTCCCAAAGTTCTCTGTGCAGAACATTTCTCAGCAACCTGTGGGGGCTAGCAGGAGGCACAGAGGCCTTGGGAAGGGAGCTTAGCGGGAGGAAGTTAGCACACTGTGAAGTGTGCTCTGAAGGGGCACTAGAACTAGCCCCATCCTCTTTCCTACTGTTTCCTGTGTGGCACTAGGTGAGGAGCTCTGTTCTACCCTCCCTCCCCACCCCCCACCATGGTGCTTGGCCTCCCCAGAGGGCTGAAAGCAAGAGAGCCAAGTGGCTGTGAGCTGACATCTCCAGAAAGAGGGAGCCCAACAGCCCTTTCCTCCTCACAGCTGATCATCTGTGGTGTTTTGTCACAGAACAGAAAGCTAATGAACCCAGGCTGTATCCAAACTGTTGAAGGTCTGGAAGGACTGCAAAGACTCACCCTCCCCAGCATGGGGAGGATTGCCATCCACTGGGCTGGCAGCTTTGCCTGCCTCTATGCCTGGATGACAGCTGCATGAGGGCCTCAGCTTGTAGCCTGCACTCAGGTGCCTGCTGTCCCCAGGCTCCAGGACCCAGCCTCAGCAGTGCCACACCACGGATGCACTTGTGTCTCTCACCTGTCACTTCCCTGGGAGCCAGGTCCTTACAGCAAATGAACATATGAATAATACTGAAAAACCCTAAAATAGTAACACAGAGAGGCCTCACATTAAAGATAATAGAACTAGTCATACACATACAGCCAAGCAGGAGCACTGCTGTTCAGTACAGCTTTCTGGCATATAGAAGTGAGTTTACATTTACACCACCAAGTGTGCCCACCACTGGGCATAGGTGGCCACTGAGCAGCTGAGAGGCTGAGAGACTGCACAGCTACATCATTTAACACCATAGTTCAATAACATAAAGTACATTTAAATAGCCACTCACGACTGGTGGTCACCATTGTGGACAGAGCAAATTCAGAATTTCTCCCCTAATGTTAGCCACCCTTATTAATTCTGCATAGACAGACAGAGACAGACAGACCAAGATGCCTACTGTTTCTTTCCTACCTTCCCACTAGTATGGAAGATTGTTTAGTAGAGAGAACTAGTCCCTGAAATTCCCCACTCCAGCCTCAGCACTTAGAACGGAACCCAGAAGAAAGCTGGAGCTCAACTAACATGTGCCAATTAATTATCTTACGCAAAGATGTGCCATAGTAATCTCCAGGCAGCTCCAAGACTCCCATCGGCCTGATCGGACTTTGTAGGGTTTCCTTCCTACCCACTATGTTTTCTACCTGCATTGGCCCCTCATGGCTCTGAGCCACCCTTCTAGTGTGGAAAATTGGGCCAAACTTTTGGGATTTTCATGTATGAGACACTGCTCTTGGCCCTGGAAGGTCTGAGCTGAGAAAACATTTCGAGAGGCAGCTGGGTGGCATGAGCATACTGAAGCACGCATGGATCCAAAGTAAATGGGCCAGAAGGGAGATTTATATATATCTGGTCCCAGTGTGCTCATCAGAGAAAGGCTTGAGTTGTTGCTTTGCTCTGTCAGCTGGAGTCTTTTGACTTCACA
>PVKA01020667.1:0-39981 GCA_004027165.1 Ctenomys sociabilis
CTTTTCTCAAATCATGGTGAAATAAAATGGATAGACTTTGTCAGAGGAGCAAAAGAGGGAATAATTCTATTTAAAGAAAAAGCCAAGGAAGCACTGGATAAAGCCAAAGATGCAAATAATGGCAGCCTACAATTAAGGAACAAAGAAGTGACGTGGGAAGTACTGGAAGGAGAAGTGGAAAAAGAAGCTTTGAAAAAAAATCATAGAAGATCAACAAGAATCTTTAAACAAATGGAAATCAAAAGGTCGCAGATTTAAAGGGAAAGGAAAAGGAAATAAAGGTGCCCAGCCTGGGTCTGGTAAAGGAAAAACACAGTTTCAGGGCAAGAAAACAAAATTTGATAGTGATGATGAAAATGGTGCAGCTGGACCAGCGAAAAGATCAAGAGGAGAAACGGATGAAGAACCTGAATCAAAACAACAGAAAACAGAAAATGGTGGAGAGCAGTAGTTAGTTTAGTGAAATTTTTTTTTTATTCATCTTAGGTTTTAACAGCTGCTTTGTCTTTGGAGGCTTTTAAAAAGAAAACCGAATTAGGTCCACTTGAATGTCCACCTGTTAAAAAAAAAAAAGAACAATTTTTTTTTTGTTTTTGTTTTAACTTGTCTTTTTGTTGTTATCCGAACACATTTTTTAAGTGTATAGTTATGTGTTCACATGATTCAAATATCAAAAAGGAAGATTCTTCCACTAAAAAAAATAAATAAATAAAATAACCAAGTTCAACACTGTAGCAAGACACAAAGTGAACACTCAAAAATCAATAGCATTTCTATACACAAATAATGAATACACTGAGTTAGAAACTATGAAAACCACACCTTCCTCAGTAACACCTCCAAAATTATCCACTTATGAATCAGTTTCTCACAGGAAGTACAAGACTTACATGGCAACAACTATAGTACTCTGAAAAAAAGATGTCAAAGAGGATTTCAGAAAATGGAAAGATATTCCTTGCTTCTGCATAGGAAGAACCAAAATTGTGAAAATGGATATACTACCAAAATTATTATACAAATTCAATACAATCCCAATTAAAATATCATTAGTATACCTCACCAAGCTATAAAAACATTTCTAAAATTCATGTGGAACCACAAGAGACCTAGAATATCAAAAGCAATCCTAAACAACATAAGAAAGGCAGGAGACATCACAATCCCCAACTTGAAATTATACTGCAAAGCTACTGTTACTAATATGAAAACAGACTTAAGATTAAAAGATGCAGACACAACTACAGGTACATTCATCCAGCTTATTTTTAACAAAAGGGCCAAACATGTTCAATGGAGTACATATAGCTTCTTTAATAAATGGTGCTGGAAATATTGGCTTCCCAAATGCCTTAAATAGACCCACGCACAAAACCACAGTATAAAATGCTTCAAAGATTTAGATATTAAAACTGAAACAATGAATTCTTCTCTGGAAGAGAAATTAGGGAGAAACATTAAGGACTTAGGTTTAGGTAAACATTTCATGAACAAAAATCAAACCGTGTGGAAAATGCTTCAAAATATCAACAATTGAAATCTCGTCTTATTCTTCTTATTATTAATGCTTTTCGTACAGGGTCTCACTACACAGAGCAGATTCTTAGTGATCCTCCTATTTTCAGCTTCCCAAGCACTGGGATTACAGGTGTGCACCACCACAACCAGTCTCAGTTGCAGTCTCAGCATGCCCCAGGGGAGGGACTGGCATAGCATGCCAGAGATTGAACCCCTGTCTCTGTGCTTGCCTAAGGAGGTGCTTTAATCTAATGAGTTATCTTGCTGACCTTAACTGGAATCTCAGCTTTTTTTAAAAGTTTCTCTGTTTCAAAAATTCACCAATAGAGTTTAAAACAAAAAAAAACAGGAAATGGAACACAATTATGGTAGACTATTCATCAGACAAAGGACGCATATCTAGAACACATAAACAATTATTTTTTTAAAATCAGGTCTTCAAAATTCAAAGACTCAATGCAAAACTGGGCATCTGTGCTTAATATAACCTTCACAAATGACATAAACATGGCAAATATTAAAAAATGTTCAACATCTTTGGTCAGTCAAGTGATACAAATTAAAACAATGCTGAGGTACCATTTTATGACAGAAAAAAATGGCTATCACCAACAAGTCAACCAATAACAAATGCTGAAGAGCTTGTGGGGAAAATGGAACCATTCTCCACTGTTGGTGGGAGTGGGAGATACTAAAACCATCATAGAAATCAGTATGGAGATTCCTCAGAAAGTCAGGACTGGAGGTTCCATTTAAGTCAGCTATTTCCCGCTTATATACTTTTACAGAAGAATCAAAATCATCATTAGACAGCGATATATGTACACCCATGTTTACAGCAGCACAATTTGTCATAGATAAATCTTGGAAACAACCTAAATGGCCATCAGTGGAGGAATAGATAATAAAAAGATATGATATTTTTACACAATGAAATATTATCCAGCTACAAAAGAGATTTGAAACTTTTATAGATAAATGGATGCATTTAGAGACTATACTGGGAAACAAAATAAACTAGGTTCACCTGTACAAACATCATATTCTCTCACTAGTGTGAGAACCAGAAAGAATAATGAAAATCTAAAATGTATAACAGATTCTGTAAAAGGGAAATAATTTGTTCAATAGGAAGGAAAAACTGGATGAAGAAAAGGTCAAATGAAAGAAGAAAAAGATATATCTAAGTATATATGCAAAATAGTTTGGGTAATTGCATTGTCAGTTTCTGCTGGTCTTTTAAAGGGAGCATTTAATGCTTAAAATATTTTGTTTCTGTTCCGATTTTTTTCTCTTTTGAATTTCTTATAACTTTTCATTGTTTTGTTTTTCTTTCTTTTTTTTTTATTCCAGAACGGGGATTGAATTCAGGTCCTCACACTTGCCAGGCAAGTGCTTATTCTACTGAGCTATCTCCCCATCCTGTTTTGTTTTTCTTTAAACTAATCTTATACAGTGTGGAGACTCCTTAAAAAACTAGGAATGGAAATTCCATTCAATCCAACTATTCCCCTTCTGGGAATTTACCCAAAAGATCTGAAAGCATCATATTATAGTGATATATGTGTACCCATGTTTATAGCAGCACAATCTGTGAGAGCCAAAGCTTGGAAACAACAAAAATGCCAAACACCTGAGGAACAGATGAAAAAGATGTGGTATTTTTATAAAATGGTGTTTTACTCAGTTATAATGAAAAAATAAACTCAAAGCCTCTGTAGCAAAGTGGATGCAATTTGAGACTACACTTATAAATGAAATAAACCAGACCCACATGTGTAAATATCTTATTGTTTCCCTCTTGTAAGAGCTGAAAACAAAAACTAAAAATTGAAAGGTATAATAGACACAGTTAAATGGAAAGGAACAGAATTTAACGATTAAATATACTGAAGAGAGAGAAAGGAGAAAAGTTAGGAAATAAAGTAGGGACCAAACCATGCATGTGTATACACAAAATGGCTAATGCAATTGTCCTAAGAATTTCCATATATTTTTGGAAATTACAGTTAATATGTAGAATTCATACCTTAAATAACTCTCTATGCTGATATCTGTGAACTAAACAAGTACATTAAGAATAGCAATATGTTAATACTAAAACCATTCTTTAAATACCTGTCATCTTGGTTTTCTAAATGTGTACCATTTTGTCATATTAATTATTATTCTACTGTCTTTAAAGTAATTTTTAAAAGTTAATAAAAGAAAATGAAAGAGAAAAACAAAAAATAAACTAATCTATAACATTTATATCTAGTAATCTGAGCAACAAATTTAAAGATGTCATCATGTAACAGAATAATCTTTTCTGAATTCCTGTTTATTGAGTGAATTCACGTATCATTTCTAATGCTTTTTCTGTCACTATTTTTTATTGTCTAACAGTAAATTTTTTTTAAAAAGAATTTCCAAATAAAAGGTAATTTATGCTTAGCAAACTTTCTTTTTACTCTTCATCATGCTTTACCTCTACTAATATTTTAGAACTATTAAAACTTAATAAATGTTCAGCATATTTGAAGACAAGGAGCAAATGAAAATATTTTCAAACCACATGTCAGATAAAGTATTATCTTTTAAAATATACAAAGAACTCTTAAAATTTAATTAAAATTCAGCATCCATTATAAAATGAGAAAAATATGCACAATTGTCACCTTTTGAGTAAAGATATAGAATGTAAATATTCCTATGAACAGATTTTCAGCATGATATGTCATTAAGGAATTTCAAATTAAAACAAAGCACAACATACCTCCTGTAAGGGTCCATACCCAAAACACTGATAAAAAATGTTGGTGAAAGCCAGGACCTGGTGGCACATGCCTGTAATCCCAGCGCTGTGGAGGCTGAAAACAGGAGGATCACCATGAGTCTGAGCTGCATAGTGAGACCCTGTACCAAATCCACAATTGAAAAAAATGTTGGCAAAAATGTCAACCAATAGAAACTTTCATTCATTGCTGGTAACAGTGAGAAATTTCAGACACTTCGGAAGCTAGCTTGGTGATTTCATACAAAACATATTCTTACCATTAGATCCAGCAGTATGTAAGCTATTTACCCAGAAGAAATGAAAAGCTACATGTGTATAAAACCTCCATGTAGAGTTTTGTAACAGATTTATCTGTGATTGCCAATGCTTGCAAGAGCCTGAAGTTCTCTTTGTCAAGGAATGGATAAACTGGTATATCTGAACAAAAGAATCTTGTTTAATACTAAAGGATTATAAAAAAGCAGCCATAGAAGCATATGTAGAATGTTTGCATGCAAATAACTAGGTGAAATGAGCTCCATAAATCTGTATACTGTATGATTTCAGCTACATGAAATTCTAGAGATGTAGCCCTGGGGCATTTGGGAGATAACAAAATCTTCCATGGTTCCCAGGCATAAGAGCATTACCCTGGTTTGAACAGCCAAGCAGAGAATTCCTATGTTACTATAATGGTGATTACGTATCATCATACATTTGTAAAAACCTCTCAATTACAACAATCAGAAAAAATCTTAAGGTAAACTGTTGACTCTGGGTGATAGCAATGTGTCTACGCATGTTCATCCATTAGAACAACAACAGAAACAAAAACCCTGCTCTGGTGAAGGATGCTGATAATGAAGATCTCTGTAAGAACACAGCCAGGGCTTACACAGAAACTTCCCACTCAGTGCTTTTGTGAATCTGAAACTTCTCTAAAAATTTATATTCACATTTTTAAACTAAGAAAAACACTTGGTTTGGTGTCCATTTCATCTCTCCTCTGAATGTTTTCTATGAGAATACAAGTGAGAAATGGTTTTTATTTTGGACACTGACCTTTTAAAAGATATTTTCTGAACTCAAAGACTATGTAAACTAGAATTTTTTTGTATCCCAAATCCAGTATAGATGAAAAATAGCTGTACATAATTGTAAGTCAACATGACATTCTACTCTCTGAATACTTATTTACTTAATCCAAAAAGTTGGTAACTTGAAATGGATGGAAATTTTTTAATGATTAGAAAAATGAGAATAATGACTACTTGATGCTACATACATTATGGCACTCTACACTTACTGCCTATTGATAATTTGAGGTGCATATTATCGTGCTCACTTTGGAGGTGGGGAAATTGATGAGAAATACATTAGCATGCCACAGATAGGAGTAGAACTGGAATTTTAGTTGGAATTTTGTTTCATGCTCTTTACAGGTTTTTCTTGTGCTCATGCACTCTTTAATATTCATCAACTTCTGCTTTTAAATAACTCTTTGCTCTCTATATAAAAATACACGCTTTTCTTTAAGTTAAACATTTGTCATTCTTTGAACTGTTAAAACAAAATACCCTAGAATAGGTGGTTTACACGTGACAGAAATTTATTTGTCATTTTACTGGATTTGGGGGGAGATACAAGACCAAGGTAGTGGTAGAGTTATTTTAATTGGTAAGAAAAATCATATTTATTCAACATATTGTGATAATGCAGGCTAGAACATTTACAATTTCAGAAGATAAGATGAATTTTCCATTTATCACATACATGTAAAAGAAAATGTGGTTTGGTGTCTGTGATAGTTGACTGATTGTGTCAGCTTCAGTAAGAAATGCCCAACTAATTAGTATATTTTTGAATGGGAAAGAATGGATTTTTCTGAAAAGAGAAAAAGCAGGCTGGATGTAAGTGGCAATCTAATAGGCTTGCTGCCTGGATAGAATAAAGGAGATGGCAGCTTCCAACACAGACCCAAGAGCCTTCCATTGTATTGCCTCCATATCAGTGCCTTCAGCCTCCCTGTGAGGACTCACAGAGAACTCTTCAGTGAGCTCTACACCTCGGACACTTGACTGGAACACTTGTGTGACAAATACCCTTTTGCACTCTTCCACTCTGTGTGTGATCATTGTAAGCCCACCTTGAAAATCCTTCTATTTTTATAAATCTCACAATAAACCTCTTTCTCTAGTTCATACTGACTAGAATGGTGTGTATGGTAAGGTGTGTGTCTTTGTGTACTTTAAAGGTAATCATATGCTGAAGTGGGGGGGATTTGGACAGGGTTAGTCCAGATTGTAGTGCATGCTCAAGTATGTGTCTAACTAAATGTCTCATGGACTAGAAGTGAGGCTTGCTGGAAATGACCTCAAAGGCTATAAAAAGTAGCCAGGAAATTTTTTATATAATCTTCCATTTTTTACTGAAATAGGAGAACAGTACTTAATGAAAATAGAAAAAGAATTGCTCAGAAACACTCACTAAGCTCGGATTATAACAACTGCTAGGTTATCTGGGTAAGTATTTTTGACAAGTCTAATGATTACATAGTTGTATTGATAATTTCAGTTTGTATAGGGAAATCCACACATGGGTTATGGTCCCTAAAATCCAACCCCACATAGAAAAAACTGTGTGCTATTTTCTTGAGTTTTTTGGTGCCATGTTCTCTTCCTAAACAATTCTTTATATGACACCATCACCTTGGAGGGCAGGATTTCAATATGTGAATTCTGTGGAAACCAAAATATTTGGACCAAAAAAACACTGATACATTGATTTTAAGAACCAGTAATATCAAGGGCCTGGGATAATGGTTCAGTGAAACAAGTGCTTCCAGGGCCTGAGTTCAGTCCCTGGTTCCTCAAAAAGAAATCATTAATATTGGTTGCTGTATAACTTAAGGCAATCTTTTCCCACAATCTCTCTAACCCACTTAGCTCCTCACTCTTCTATAATTTCATGCTGAGCTTATTTTATCCCAAGAATAAAGAGTAAAAACTATTATGGTTTTATAAATCTTTACCAACTGCTGAACCTGTACAGTACCTTATGATAGCATATTATTAAAATTATTTAAACTGGACTTAGCTTCTCCATCAACTTTATGGATTCAAAACAAAACTATGACTATGTTCCAATAATTAGAAGTGAATAGAATGAGGCATGAAGAGGCTTACCCTTCCTGCCTCGGGAATGTAGACTGGTACAACCATTGTGGAGGTCAGTGTGGAGACTTCTCAAAAGAGTAGGACTAGAAATCCCATTCAAGCTGGCTATCCCCTACTGGGAATTTTCCCAAAGGAACTAAAAACATTGTATCATAGTGATATATGTGTACCTACGTTTATAGCAGCACAATATGTGATAGCAAAATCTTGGAAACAACCAAGATGTCCATGGCCTTACCTTACTATTGAAATTGACAGTAATCTTGAGATTCTAACCTGACTTTCTGCCAATTTCTTCTTTACCCGTCTGTTCATCTAAAATATCCAAACTACAATAAACACACATTCAATAGAATTAGTCATAGATTCACTCCTTATCTTGATATTTAACAAGTGACTACATATTTAATGCTTGGATTCTTTAATATGATAAAATCTGTGCATAGAATTTGCACAACACAACTCTATAAAGTATCCAGTTTATTTGCAATATATTTTAATATGTTTGTGTAGATTCTGAATGTATTCCAGGGGTGAATTTATTAATTAATTTATTTATTTATATATTTTTTGCAGAACTGAGGCTTGAACTCAGGCCCTTGTGCTTTCCAGAGAAGTGCTTATTCCACTGAGCCATCTCCCCAGCCTCCAGGGGTGAATTTAAAACCTAAACTTTTTTTTATTCCTTCTATGAAAGTTGCTTCTCAAGTTTTGCTCTCTCTCTTACTCTTGGATCTGCTTACCACCTGTGCAAACTGACAGAACTTATGTAAGAAGTAAATGAATATGTTGTCAAAAGACACTGTCCACATGATATAAGCTAGCACATCTGTATTTTGCTTGTTTTATTATTCTCACTGGCCTAGAGAAGCACTTAAAATAGGTATCTTAAATGCATGCTTTAACAAATCAGAAAAATGAGGATTCAGATAAAATTTGTAATACTAAAAATTAAGTTGAGTGCTTTGACAACAATGCTTGCTGTTGCTTTTGTAAAGATATTTTGTAGCGTAGCCCAGTATTTGCTCTACCTTTGTATTTCCCTGAGTTATTGTATGAAGCTGTGAGAGTGTATCTTCTAATACAGACCAAACTGTAAAAGCTAATCTGAGCACATTAAGCGTAAGTGCATATAGAATATCAGTAACAACATTAGGCACAAGCTACATAGAAGACAAGGTAAGGTTACTGAAAATGAATGAGAGCTAAAATGATGTTTTGTGACACTTTACATAATCATTTTTTCTCATGAATGTAGAAGAAATCAAATGTGGATAGAAAACGATTGCATTCACAAAGAAATGCAATGTAAATTCCTAGACTTTGAAGATAATAATGATACAATATATTGAAAAAATAAAATAGCTAACTTATAGAACAATGAATAGGTACTTTGAGATTTTTATTTAGTGCTTTATAGGAATACTGTCATGTAATCCTAAAAGAAATTCAAGATTTAAAAGTTTGGAAATTCATAGATTTTTACCAAGACGATTGGAATACTTAATGAGAAACTAAATTTAAACCCAATTCAGATTATGAATGTTTTTGTAGTGTATAATAATATTGCCTCTGTGAAGCAAAAATTGCATTAAAAATATTGATGACTCAGCAAATATATTTAAATTAATTTTTTAACATATAATTAATTATAATTTTTTGATAAATTAATACATTGCAAACTGCTTTCATAATGTTTTGTTATCGTACCAGGTGAATACATGATAGTATAATTACAGATATTATTATAGCAGATGTCTCTTACGAATAAATTATTAGAGTGCAATGGTTTACTTATCTTTTTATACCTGAATTATATCAAAGATTCAATAATTAATACTTTCTACCTTGTTATTTTCCTAGTGCTTGTCCATAGTACTAGAAGCCGACATAATATCTTGTCCAATCACTATTAGTGCAAATCTTGCTTTATGCAGAAGCATGGCATATTTATCCTAACTGTACTGTTTCTACACACACTCATGATTCTTCCTTTCTATACTACTTTTTTTGACTAGACCTGTCAAAGATGGGTTCTCCACTGTCATTAAATGAATTTATGTGCCTGAACTCAATGACACAATCTGACACAGTCCAGCATTCCACAATAATAGTGAGTTATCTGAAGAAGTTGTTCAGTGTAGCTATTTACATCTCAATTTATTACTACGGTCCCGCTTTGTATACCTCATTTTTGTACTTTTCTGCTGGATGGTTAAGACAGAGATAGAGCACGACCTATGTACCAAAACATGTAGTTTTTGTTTCTGATGAGGTCAGTGAAGTCCCCTCAGGGTTTATCTTGTAATCCTGTATCTAACTCTGTAGATCCTTTGTCTGTGTCATCCAGGTAGATGAGTCACGGCCAATGCTTGACCAGTTTGCTCTCTGTGAGAGCCTGAGAGATAGTTTTCTCTCCATGTGACTCTCCCCAGGTACACTATAGATCATTGATCTCCTTGTTCTGTGGCTCCATAATCTTGTTCAGAAAATTTGGGGCACAACTGAGTTTCATGATGTTACAGTATAGGTTCACCTACCTCCTGAGTCTTCGCTGACCTTGAAAGGTGAGGGCCAAAATGTTGGCTGACCTTGCAGCTCTTCTATTTCTTCAATTTTGATCTGTGAACTTAGATTGTTAGCCATACAGAAGAAAAGCTGCTTAGTACCCTGAAGCATATGCCATTCAGTTTGCCCTAACTATCTGATACAAATGTTTTCAGTTGTTGTTGTACATTTCTATTTGTATTTCTTCTTTTCACTTCTTATACTGGGGAGACGATATAATATTTGCCACATGTGTGTCTGGTTTATTTCACTTATGAGTATGTATTCAAGTGGCATACACTTCAATAAAAATGTCTCCAGTTTATCATTCTTAATAGCTGAGTAACACTCCATTATATAGAAATACCACAAACCTTTTTCAACCATTCCTCATTGACAGGTATCTTGGTTATTGCCAAGATTTTGCTATCACAAATAATGCTGCTATAAACATAGGTACACATATTTCACAATGATATAATGCTTTTCAGTTCCTCTGGGAAAATTCCCAGTAGGAGGATAGTAGGTTTGAATGGGATTCCCACTCGTACACTTTTGAGGAGTCTCCAAACTGATCTCCACAATGGTTTTACCAGTCTACATTCCCACCAGCAGTGGAGAAGTGTTCCCTTTTCCCCACAACCTCTCCAACATTTGTTGTTGGTTGATTTCCTTATAATAGGCTTTCTTTCTGGAGTGATATGGTATCTCAGTGTTGTTTTTATTAGCATTTCATGGATGGCTAGTGATGTGGAGCATTTTTTCATGCATTTATTCACTGTTTTAATTTCGTACTCTGAGAAGTGTGTATTCATCTCAGATGCCCATTTCTGAGTTGGGTCCTTAAATTTGAGGTCCATGTTCTGCAGACCTTTTTCTGATTGCTTATTAGTTAGGATATTTTCAAAATTTGTGGGTTGTCTTTTCACTCTGTTGACAATTTCTTTTGACGTGCAGAAACTCCTCAAGAAGTGTTGATCCCAGTAGTTGATTCTTTCAAGTGTTTCCCATGCAAATATAAGTTTGTTCATAAACTCTTTGCCTACCCCTATGTCTTCAAGAGTTACTCCTACTTTGTCTTCCAGGAGATTGAGTGTTTCCGTTTTAATGTTTAGACCTTTAATCCATTTTGACTTTAGCTTAGTACATGGTGATAGAGCTGGGTCAAGTTTTAGTTTTTGGCATGGAGAAAGCCATTTTCCAGCACCATTTGTTAAAGAGGTTTTCTTTCTTCCAGTGAATATGTTTGGCCCCTTTCTCAAAGATCAGATAGTTGAGTTGTTCGTAGATGCTTCCCCACCTTCTAATCTATTCCATTGATCCTCAGGTCTATTTGGTTGCCAATACCATGTTGATTTTATCACAGTGGCTTTGTAACATAATTTCAAGTAAGGAATTTTGATGTCTCCTGCCTTGTCTTTATTGGCCAAGATTGCCTTTGCTATTCTAGGTCGTTTGTGGTTCCAAATAAATATTAAGAATGATTTCTCTAGGTCTGGGAGGTATGTTAGTGGCAGTTTGAAAGGGATTGCATTAAATCTGTACGACAATTTTGGGAGTATGGTCATCTTCATGATGTTGGTTCTTCCTATCCATGAGCATGGAATATCTTTCCATTTTCGGAAATCCTCTATATTCTCTTTTCTTAGGGTGTTATATTTTTCAGTGAAAAAGATCTTTGACTTCCTTGGTTAAGCGAATTCCAAGGAATTTTATTTTCCACGATGCTATAATAAAAGTATTGTTTCTATTATTTCCCTTTCAGTGTGTTTGTTATCTGTGTAGAGGAATGCTATTGACTTTTGAGTAGTGACTTTGTATCGTGCTATGCTACTGAATTTTCGTATCAGTTCTAGTTCTTTCATGGTGGAATTTTTGGGGTCTTCCAGTAAAGTATCATGTCATCTGCAAATAATAATTTAACTTCTTCTTTACCTACTCTTATTCCTTTTATTTCTCCTTCTTTTCTATTGGCTCTTGCTAATGATTCCAAAACTGTATTGAACAGGAGGGGTGATAGAGGATAGCCTTGTCTTGCATGTGATTTAAGAGTAAAAGATATCAGTTTTTCCCTATTTAGGATTATATTACCTTTTGGCTTGTCATAGATGGCTTTTATCAATTTAAGGTAAAGTCCATCTATTCCAATTCTCTGTAGGACCTTGAACATGAATGAGTGTTGGACTTTGTCAAAACTTTCTCTTCATCAATTGAGATGATCATGTGGTTTTTAGATTTCAGTGTATTAATATAGTATATTGCATTTATAGATTTTCATATATTAAACCATCCTTGTATCCCCGGGATGAATCCTACCTGGTCATGGTGTATGATCTTCTTGATGATTTGCTGTATTCTATTTGCTAGGATTTTACTGAGTATTTATGCATCTATGTTCGTCAGAGAGATTGGCCTGTAGTTCTCTTTTTTGGTTGTGTCTTCCCCTGGTTTTGGAATCAGTAGTATACTTGCTTCAAGAAATAATTTTGGGAGGACTGTTTCCTTTTCACTTTCATTGAAGAGTTTGTGGCGTGTAGGGCTTTTATCTTCTATAAATTTCTTGCAGATTTCAGCTGTGAATCCATCAGGACCTGATCTTTTCTTTGTCTGTAGGCTTTTTTACTACATTTCATATTTCGTTGGCTGTTGTTGGTTTATGGAGAGTTATTATATCTTCTTGATTCAGTTTTAGTAATTTGTACCTTTCGAGGAATCTGTCCATTTCTTCTGTATCTTCTATTCTATGAGCGTAAAGATTCTTGAAGTAGCTATTGATGATCTTCTGAATTTCCACTGGGTCTGTGGTGATTTCACCCTTTTCATTCCCTATTGCATGTACTTGATTTTTTTCTCTCCTCTTTTTGATGAGGGTGGCTAGAGGCTTATCAAATTTATTTAGTCTTTCAAAGAACAAACTTTTTGATTTGTGGATTCTTTGGACTGTTTTCTTCATCTCAATTGAATTATTTTCTTCTCTAATCTTTATGATTTCTTCCCATCTTTGCACTCTGAATTTTGTTTGCTCTTATTTTTCTTGATGTCCGAAGTGCAACATTAGGGTGTTTATTTGTTCCCATTCTGTTTTCCTAATGTGTGAGTTCAGAGCTATGATTTTCCCTCTAAGAACTGCTTTCATCACATCCCATAAATCCTGGTAAGTTGTGCTTGAATTTTCATTGAATTGTAGATATTATTAAATTTCTTCTTCCACCCCTTGATTGCTGAGTAGGGAGCTCTTTGGTTTCTATGAATTTGGTGGGTTTTTCTGGTTTACTTAGTCTTTTATTTCCAGTTTCATTGCACTGTGGTCAGATAATACGCATGGGATAATTTCTATTTTCTTGCATATACTTAGGCATGACCTCTGGACTAGTATGTGGTCTATATTGGAAAATGAAGCATATGCAGCTGAAAAAAAATGTGTATTCAGCTGTAATTGGGTGGAACACTCTGTATAAGTGCACCAGGTCCATTTGTTCCAAGCTCTGGTTCAGTTCTGCTACTTCCTTGCTAATTTTTTGTCTGGTTGATCTATCTTTTTGATGTAATGGGATGTTGAAGTCTCCAGTTCAGATTGTGGTTTTAGATATTAGATATTTCGTGTCCATTAAGATTTGTCTTACATAGTTGGGTGCTCCTGTGTTTGGTGGATAGATATTTATGAGTGTTACCTCTTGCTCTTGAATGTTTCCCCGGACCAATATACAGTGGCCTTCTTTCTGACATTTGATACTTCTTGGTTTGAAGTTGAGACTGTCTGAGAACAGAATTGCTACTCCTGCTTTTTTCTGAGGTGCTGCGTCATGTAGTATTGTTTTCCATCCTTTGACTTTGAGCCTATGAATGTCCTTTTGAGTTAAGTGTGTTTCTTGTATACAGCATATTATTGGATTTTGTTTCCTAATCCACTGAGCCAGTCTACTTCTCCTAATTGGTGAATTGAGTCCATTTACATAGATGGTTATAATTGACATGTGTTGACTTATGTTTGTCATGATATTTACCTATGGTTGTTTACTCCTTTGTATCCTGTGTTTAATTGTCTGTCCTGTTTAGTGGGTTCCTTCCGTTCTCATTCATGGAGTTATGGTCATTGTCTTCTCTCTGTAGAACATCTTTCAGCAGCCTGTGAAGGGATGGCTTTGTCATAATGAAATTCTTTAGTTGTTTTTTGTAGTGGAAGTATTTCACTTCTCCATCAAACTTGAAAGAGAGTTTGCAGAGTATAATAGTCTGGGCTGGAATTTGTTTTCATTCTGGACTTGAAAAACTCTGCTCCATGCTCTCCTTGCCTTCATGGTTTGTGTAGAGAAGTTGGCTGTAATTCTGATTGGTTTTCTTTTGAATGTGAGCTCCTTCTTCTCTCTAACAGCTTTCAGTATATTATTTTTGTGTTGGATTTCTGGGATCTTAACTATTATATGTCTTGCTGTGTTTTTACTTGGATTGAAGATATTTGGTGTTCTGTTTGCTTCAGTTACTTGAATGTTGGATTGTTTCATCATATTTGGGAAGTTTTCTACAATTACTTCTTCCCAAGTTCTTTTTATGTCATTTGTATTGACTCCTTCATTCTCATTGATGCCAATTATTTTCACATTGTTCATCCTGGTGTCATCTTTCAGGTGGTGGATTGTTTTTTTTTTTCTGCATTCTCTTTGTTTTTAAGAGATCCTTTCTCACCTTTTCACTAGCTGTACCAGCGTCCTCAAGATCTGAAACTGTCTTCGCTTTCACTCAGTTTTGTAGACTCGTAATTGATATTTTTAATCTTCTATATGTCTTTGACTGTTTCATGCATTCTATTTCTTTTCTGTACTGCTCATTCAAGGAATCCATCATATTTCTGATCTCTATTTTTTTATCCATGTCTTCTTTAGAGGTAGTTATTAATTCTTTTTCTGCAGTTTCTTCCAAGTTGGGTTTCCTCTGTATATTTTCAGACTTGTTTCTGTATTTCAGATGCTATGATTTCAAAGAATTCTTTTTTGGTTTCAGAAATTATTTCTGCTTTCAGCTCCTCATGACCTTCCTGCTGTTGTTTCTTTGCTTCAGACGCTTTAATTCATATGTTTCAGCTGGAATAGTGCTCTCTGCACTTGTTCTGGGTGAGTATTAGTTTCCCCCCACCCAATGTTTCTGGATTTGATTCTTTATTTCAGATGCTATCTATGCATATATTTCTTTTCTCATTTGAAGAATTACTTCTCATCTGATTTCCTCTATACCTTTCTTCTGTTGTTCCTTTGCTTCTGTTTCTGTTAATTCATTCAATTCAGCTGAGCTGGTGTCCTCTGCACTTACTGGTCGACTGAAGGCCTGGGATTGCATTTTTCTCCTGCTTGTCATTTTGTATAGCACTAACCTCTGACCTTTGGTGTAGAGCTTTGGTGCAGCTATAACCTTAGCGTGTTATGAGATTCAGGTGCCAGTCTATTAGGTTTGAGATTATCCAGGTACACCTGTCCTGGATCTAGCTGCTGTGTTCAGTTCCTTTTTGCTGCAGCTCCTGTGGTTCCCCTCTGTTGGTTCCCTGGTCAGGCGAGCACAAACCGAACCGGGATACAGAGCGAGGAGTGAAAATTCCCACTATCTTGGCTGGCTTTGGGACGAGGATCCAGAAAGTTGCCACAGTCGGCCCTCCTGTCTCAGGCAGGTCACTCTGTAAGTGGGCAGGCCTGGGCTATGGTGGGTCTACTGGGCTCCCAAAAGGATAGTTCATGTTCTTATTCACCGGTAGGCTGTGCTAGGTCAGCCAACCTGTTCTGGGTTGGAGGCCTCAGGCTGGAACCGGGGAGGGCTGGGAAAGGTCCCTCTGGCATGGCAGACCTGAAGCCCTCAGTCACAGGCTGACCTGCACTTTGTCTCGGGCCATGGGGTGGGACTGGCGATCGCTGCAAAATGTCCCTCCAGGTGGCGGGCCTGGTGTTCTCACTCCAGGCCAAAGTGCACTGGGTCTGGGACTGTGTGGGGGGGGTGGACAGTGGATGGCTGGGAAATGTGTCTCAGGCGCAGCGGGCCTGGAGTTCTACACTCACTGAACTTTGATGCCCAGGGAGTCGGGGAAATTCCCACTCGCTCAGTAGGCTTTAGGGCAGGGGATCCAGGGAGCTGCTGGTGAGTGGGCTCTGAGGTTTCAGGCCAGTCACTAGCTTGGAGGGCTTGGGGGCAGGGACCCGGATAGCGAGTGCGGGAAGAAGCCAAAGGCTTTTCCTCAGACTCACCACACAGTCACTGATCTGGGAAGCCTGGCGAGTTGTGCAAATTCCCATTCACTGGGAGGGCTTTGGGCGGGATCCAGGGGGCCACAGGAGTCGGCCCTGGCCCTGCTGTCTCCGGCCAGTCTCTCTTCAGCGAAGTTTTTTATTTTTATTTTTCCTTCAATGGTGTTGCATACTTTTAGTATTCAGGATGTATAAATGTGTGTGCCTGTGTCTGTTCCTATGCTATTTGCCTGGCTAAGATCTTAGTATTAAGAAAAATATCAATTATAATGTTTGAGAACACACACAAAAAACTGCAAGATCAAATAAATATTTTTATGAGATTCACAGTAGACATATTGCTACATTCTGAGAAGCCTGTGCTAATAAGGAATCCGGATTAAGATGCTTGTAAACTTTTGATATTAATGCTGTGAGACCCAGAATCCTCTAAGGGAAGAAGCTACATTTTTGCTAAGGAATAGGAATCAGCTAGATGATTTATGAACCACATTCCAACAGCATGCTGTAAAGACAGAGAGCCACACTGCTGAGCACAGAATGATCTGTACAGAAAATGGATTAATGGCATGAAAAAGTGGCAGTAACGATGGAAAGCTACTGGAAGCCACCTTATCAAAGAACAGAACATCACCAGGCAGAGAATAGTGAGATTCCAGTTCAACCCCTGTCATTTGTTTTCAATGCATCTCTTCTTCTAGCCACTTTTTGTAGGATACATCAAATTTCAACCACAGTTGTTTTCCCTTCACTGACTTCAGTATTTTGTGTCACAGTTTGATCATCCTTCTTATCTTTAGAAATAATACTAGCACATAAGCTGAATGTTATGTAAAATCACCAAGATAAACATTATGACCGCTGAACTGAAATACTCAGAATTCTACCAGGTTAACTTCTAGACCTTTCCTTCTCCCTTTATCCCTTGTTTTTTTTTTTTTTTTTTTTTTTTTTTTTTTTTTTTTTTTTTTTTTTTTTTTTTTTTTTTTTTTTTTTTTGTCTTTTTGAGACAGGGTCTCACTATGCAGTTCAGACTGGCCTTAAGCTCACTCTGTAGCTCAAGCTGGTCTCGAACTCACAACGATCCTCCTGCCTCAGCCTCCCGAGTGCTGGGATTACAGGCATGCACCACCATGCCCGGCTTTATCCCTTGTTATAAGGAGCATGAAGATATCTCAGGAACATTGGGATCTCAAGAATTATTATTGGAACACCAGTGACGTATCAGTAAAATGTATGTACTTTAGCAGGACATGGAGATTCCTTCACTGGCCTTCTATAGCCCCATTTCCCATCTTCTTCCATCACACCTATGAGTGAAACAGTTGCCAAACATATAAGCTCCTGACTAACCTGTGCATTTTGCTACTATTGTAGATTTATAAATGTTACTCCTATTGCATAGAAGCTAACATTATCATACTTAATTCTCTGTCAAGAAAACATGCGTTCTCTATAAAGCCTCCACTAGCCCTCCCTTTGAGCAAAACCCTTACCATAACTCCCGTTTCTCTGTATTTCACTTACTCCTTGCTTGAACTGTTTACTTTTTCCTGTATTTTAGAGAAGGGTCTACAGGGTGTTCGGGATCTCACTACTATATCAAATCGGTAATGATTCTCCTGTTTACAGCCTCCCAAGAGCTAGGATTACAGATGTGCGCCACAACGCCCAGTCTCAATCACTGTTGCATGGTGCCCTGGGGGCAGGGTCAGCACAGCAGGCCCAGGGATAGAACCCTGAATAGAATTGTGTACTTTACAACAGACACAAGGTTGCATATGCCCTGTTTGCTCTTCCTTCTTCTCTAGCTTGTGAGCACAACATGGTTGTCCCTTCTACCTTGTCTACCATGTACAGAAGCAGGAAGCCACTTCCCCTCACTGGGCACAAGTTCTTCTGGTACATTGGTGTTTTTATTGGTCAGCTTTACTGCAACTGGGACATGATGTTAGATAAGCTCAACTTCAAAGAGAGGTTGACTCTAGTTCATGGTTTCAGAGGATCCAGTACATTGTTGACTAGCTCCAAAGGAGAATAAAGAAGAGCATGTCAAACAAATGTGCCAGCTCATGATGGTGAGGAAACAGAGCAGAACAGATCCAGAAAGGAGAGAATAGGAAGCAGGTATGGCACTCAAGGCCATGCATCTTGAGCAGCATCTCTTACTAAAACCCAGGTGGATCTCAAGCTTGGTGAGTAGGTAGAATTGAGTTTAACTATTATAATCTTGAACACTCAAACCTCCAGACTTATGAGAAATACACATCAAGAATTTATAAATTCCCCTTCTATAGTTCTGTTCTACCAACACAAAGATAATTTACAAATGAATTTAGGACAACCTGGCTACTCTCCAAGTTCCTGCTCCAGAGTTTATTTTCTCAAATGGATTTTCCTATAGCTGCATTGAAAGTGAACAACCAAATGTCAAGAGTTTAATGTGAATTGTTTCTAAAGATGTTGACTGACTTTGTTGTCATATGAACAAAGTTCTACTATTCCACTACAGACACATTCTATTAGGCATTGTGAATAACTGAAGGAATTTTAGGTTCATTCTTATTTGCAAATAAGTCATTCTATTGAGAGAGGAGATGTAGCCTACATTACTGTATACCATACATTTAATGTGTACTGTTAGTATGGTGCTAACTAAAAGCCACAGAGAGACAATAGCTCTCCCACCATTAAAATCTTATAAGGAGATTTCCAGGAATAGTTGGCATCTGAGAAGCTCACAGTGGATTCCTCAGAAAATACCTGGTGCTGGAATGGGTTTTAGAGTTGATCTTGAGGTGGTGCACAGAAAGGCTAGCTATGTTAAAGAATCAAAAATGAATAAATCTATAAAATGAATTTAGACATAATTGTGATCAGATATTATAATGCAAAAAAGTAGGTCATGATTAAGAACTGATTAGATTTTTTTAAAGCATAAACAGCCTATTTTTAAAAACTTTATTCAGTAAAATGCTTGTGCTGGATAATCTTGATTGATCTTGACCAGATTCAGAGACTACTGGGGAGATAGCTGTAGGCAATTGCATTAACCATCAGTGAGTCAACCTGAACGGTGTTAGGTGGTTGGGTTTAGGTGGAGGAAGTAGGTCCCAAGCCTGATCTCAGGAACAGTAGCCTGTCTTTGGTCCCTGCCTCTCTATATCTTCCTCTGTCATCTGCTTCACAGATGCCATTAGGCAAATCAGCTTTCCTTGGCCACATCCCTGTTTCATGGACAGCCAGGTTCAGACAAAGCCATGGAGCCAGCTAAGCATGAACAAATCTGAAACCATGAGCCAAAATGAACCCCCCATCTCTTGAATTTTGGACGTAAGGCATTTTTTCTTGCAAAGAGAAAGCTTACCAATATTAGATATTTCTTTCTTTTTCATTTTGTACATAAATATACATTATCAGGGACTCTTCTGTTGTATTTTTTAAACAAAGACGTGCTCTTTACTCTTCCTGTTTTGAGTTTTTCTGACACAGGTGATCTGGACACTGTATTTCAAAATTCTGCTGTACAAGACATTGAGTGCTAATGTCATTGTCTCACTACTACTTTCATGACTTGGTCACTTAATGAGACGCCACAATTGCATTATGAGGATGAAATTCATTCATCATGATTTATCCTTGAAAAAGTTAGAAAATTTATGAATTTACTCTGATTTGAAATGAGCTATTCTTGGAGGTTAGTTGAACTATGATTAAGTTTTATTGATACTGACTTAAGCAATTTTTGCTTCATTTATTTTCAATCAACTAATACTCTTATAAGCTATATGAATATATTGTTTATAGTAAACTGCAAAAGAAATTTTCCCACATTTAATTCCATGTTCTTTTCTACTTCTGTGCTCAATTCCAATGAAAATCACCATATTAAGAAATATAACTGGAGAAAGTAATGCACTCAGTAAAATTGTAGCAAATTCCACTGCACTGTATATGGAAACTGATACTTGTGAAAAGAGTTGTTATTCCAAAATCATTCATTGTTCACACATTTTCCAAAGAATTCTGTCACTATGTACTTTATATCTTTCAAGTATGCTAGTGTGCACACTCCTCTTCCCTTCTTACTCCCACACAATATCTTCCACAATTAACAAACTTGCAGACTTTCCATTAGTAAAGTCATTTTTACTCACTAAGAAGGCACAGGCAAAATCTACTCCTCTAATAGACAAAACAATTTACACATTGTCACTGAGCAAAACTTTTTAAAATCCCATGATTCCACCTTAAATTGAACTGGGAAGAAAGTATTATAGAAAATGTTTCTTTTCATATTTTCAACACAGTGCATAAACAAACACAGAAATATTGATGTTAGATATATTTCTTCAAGGGAAAATTTTGTCTTAGCTTGAAAGCAGTTTGTACTATTTCAATTCTTAAAAATTTTAAGCAAAAATTGCAAAACAGAGGGTCAGGTTAACACTACATACTTTAAGAAATGAAAGGACAAAACAAATACAACTTGTGTAGAATAATATGACAGAAATAGATGTTAAACAATAATATGAATTACCTGCTATGCCAGAGGAAATCAGTTTTCAATCTTTCCTCACTCCTGACATACTCATTCATTTAACATGTAAATTCAGGGTAAGAAAATCAAGAAACAGCATAGTAAATCTTTTGGAGGGGGGAAAGATTGAAGCCTAATGAAGATGACATATGATTTTGTAAATTTAGTGGCTAGTATTGAGGTCATAGCTTAATATATAATAGTAATGCCAATGGACCTAATTTTAATTTACTTCTGTATTACTCAACTTAATTACTGCCTTGCATCCCATTCTACCAAAGAAAAAAATTCAATCTAAGCCAATTTTGATTAATATTAAATATTATAGTAGAAAATTTTGCTATAGACTAGAGAATAAAGTGATATTAAACAAATGCTGATATTGAAAATTGTATATTTTTGCATCATTTAGAGTAAGAATATATTTAATATGTTCTTTTGACCTACACTCTACTCAGAATTTCTCTCATAGGAATTGCTTATAGATCATACTAAAGGTGAAAATGTCTTTATCCAGGATCATGTCTCATTTACACTTTTGTCCTTGTTATTGTTCTCTTGAATGTATGCATAAAGTTTTAGAATTAAAGACAAATCTATAACTATTCATTTAATGGGTAATGATATGCCTACACAGATCACAATTCTCACTCTTAAATAGGTGCAATAAATTAGCTTCTTGTCTTATTCATAAAGAAACAATAAACAAAATAAATTTGTGTATTTTTACAAAAAAGAGAGGCAGCTGTTCCACCTTCTCTAATCAAAAATGGAGGGAAAGGAAAAATACAGTTTGGCTCCTCATGACATGATAACGTGGAAAAGAGCCTACCATTTCACTTTAACATATTTGTGTAAATGTAAATAAATATGTGTAATAGTCATTTTCTCATGGCTTGGGCAAGATAATTGGCACCCATGACATAGAAGAGAGAGTTTTTAACCAATTATTTTATTTTAGAAGTTCAATCCACAGATGTCTTACTCCAATTAGATATATCATGACAGAAAGGCTTGGAGAGGAAAAGTGAAACTCATGATAGGTATGAAGGGGAGAGACACACAGAAAGAGAGAGAGACAGAGAGAGAGAGAGAGAGAGAGAGAGAGAGAGAGAGAGAGAGAGAGAGAGAGAGAGAGAGAGAGAGAGAATACAACTTTCCAGGTTGAATTTTCATAAGTGACACTTCTGACCAGCCTCTACTTCCTAACTTGAAGCAATAAACTCATCAGGGATTCAACCCACTGAGGATTGTAGTGTCTCCCCTTCCAATCAACTTTTAAACTCCTAAGATTTTTGGAAGAAATTTTAAATCTAAACCATAAGACTACAGAATGGGTAATCTCAGTGACTTGAGTTCTCTTCAAGGTATGGTTATTGCTAAACTGTGAGGACTCATCACAGGGCTGCAGAGTTGTTAGTTTCTTTTTGAGTTCCACTTATAGGGTTGTAAATTATTTTCATGGATCCAAATTTATAGAGCCATATCCATTTTCATAAATTTTATAATAATGTACTATATGTACCCACCATGTGTCCTTATGTTTTTCTACTCAATGGCTGCCTCTGATCTTGATGTTAGTTGATCTAAGAGCCAGTTGAATACAAGTACAAGAAAATTCTGGAAATCCAGAGATGATTTCCTTTCACACAATAAAGATTGGATTACTCTCTTCTTTTTTTTCTTTCTTTTTCTAAAAGATCATGAGGAATACCTTTATAAAGACCCATTGACCCATCCTTATATTTTTAAAAATATTTTACTACAAGACAGTCATTTTCTCCTTATTCAAGGTCAAGTATAACAGGCAAATTATCTTCAACTGAAATACTGAAAGCATGCAACAAGTAACAATTTATTATCAATAAAAATTGATAATGAGCTCTTTAAATTGTTTGTATATGCTTATTTTTATTGTCTACATGTAAGATACACAACATGATATTTTGGCACACTTACTTTAACAGTCATATATAGTTAAGTAATTACTACAGTCATACAAATTAATAGTGCTGTAGCCAGCTAAATTAGATAGAAATCTTATAGGCAGTCAGACAGGGAAAGCCCCGGGGAGACAATATGGAAGACAAGGTAACTCTGAAAATTTGGAAGAGACACTTCCACTATGGACCTCAAGACAAATGAGCAAACATACTTCCCTAGGCATAGCCCTCCGGGATTGACATTCTAAATGGGTATTGATTACCTTGAAAGAACAAGAGACTCACCCAAGCTCAACAGGAAAAGCCCTTGTTCCACATTCATACACCCCTTGCTATGTGACTCATTTCCTCATTTAACTCAGATTTAATCAATTTTACCTGAGAAATGGTGTCTGTAATCTCATTGGTTAACCATAGTTTTGTCCCACTTTATGTCCACATAACCAAGTTCCATGTTCTCCACCTTAGACCTGCCGCACCATGTGGTTTTACTCTATAAAAATCCCTGGAAGAGAGGCTTCCTGAGGCAACACATGCAGGTCCCTCTTCTGTTTCTCTCTTAGACAGAAACATTTTTTCCTCTGCTGCTAGTCTCCATTCATTCCTAATATTCATTCTTCAGCTTTAGATAACACAAACTCATTCCATGTAACTTTGAGGTCAGGAGTTTCATCCCCTCCCCATATCAATAGTCTTAATTTGTCATCTAATTACCTTCCATTCTGTGGTAAAAATAATCTGAAACCTACTTTCCTGAAAAAATGCCACTATGAAGCATTAATTGTAATCTTTATGTGTTACGTTATATTTTTAGATTTAATAACCCTACATTTCTTTAATTTTATCTTCATTGTTTACATAGTGGCACTTTTCCCTTCCTCATCCAGCCTCTACCATGGAACTCCCTTTGTAGTCAATCTTTTTATATCTCACATAGATGTAGTATTTATATGTCTGCTTATTTCACATACAATTCCTCTTTATTTCATTATTGCAAGTAGCAAGATCAGATATACAATATTTATATTATATATACATATACAGAGAGATGGAGATAGGAGACAGGGCAGAGAGAGAAACAGAGAGAGAAATATAAAGCTGTGGATTAACTAATGGTTAAATTTTAATACCCAAATCACCTAAATCAGTGTGGTTCTGAGTGGAGAAGGCCCCGTTGAGGATTGTTGCTAACAGCCTAACAAGAGAACTGTAGAGGAATACAATATACTTATAATTTTCCTGAACAAGCTTGTCATCCTGACTTTCCTGATATAAACTAAGCTTTTCTTATTATTGGAGGAGGTCAGGTCTTCACTGTCCCTAAGGATGGCTGCAGTTCTCTTTCGGGAGCTTTGGTTTTTAATTTGAGCATCATTTCCTGGCTCCAGCATAGATTTCTCAGCCTTCTGACACAGATCTTACATCCCATTGGTACAGACTTCCTTGCTTGCACCACTGGAATTTCTCAGTGAGCGGTGGGTTCTAGACCTCCAGCTGGACATTGCTGTGGGCTCTAGACCTCCAGCTGGACTCAAGAAAGGCACTGTCATGGGATCCAGGTCCTTTGCTGGATACTCTAGGTCTCTAGTGTGTGACAATCTCCCTCATTCATCTGTAGACAGACTCAGATTGTTTCCATATCTCACCATCCTGATAAGTTTTCATTATCAATAAAAGACCATAAAGGGTTTTAGGAAGTTCTGTGTATATATGTGTACATAAAGATATTTCCAAAAGACTTTCCTTTCATAGTTCTGTGATTATTATAAACATGTTGTTCAAATGGTCTAGTTTTTTGAACAAGAGAAATAATATGCCTCTATGATTTTCTGTTCACAAAGAAATGGTTAGTGCAAAGGAATACATGAATCATGTATGAAAACAAACAAATTGTGAATTACTATATTTTAATGATCTCTAATGAAAGTCAATTTATTTTATGTTATTCTTAATCAAATCAAATTTACAATGAATGCAATCACAGTAGAGAACTTCTTCACATATCCTTCATTTGAATCTGTCATTCCAAAGGCTAAACTGAATGGCTGCTCCTTTGGTTTGGAAGAACACATCACCTTACCTGCATTACACCTGCTCTGAAAAGTGAATACATTTCCCAGGAAATGATGCAGGAA
The DNA here is from genome assembly GCA_004027165.1 of Ctenomys sociabilis. Lineage (NCBI taxonomy): Eukaryota > Metazoa > Chordata > Mammalia > Rodentia > Ctenomyidae > Ctenomys > Ctenomys sociabilis. The sequence goes on from PVKA01020667.1 coordinate 24,842, forward strand.
GTACATTTCACAGCCTTACTGAGCATCAAAGTTCTTAAGATTTAAATTATTCTAACTCTGATACTTCTCATTTTGTTAACTAGCTTCTCTTGAGGTTCTAATTTTAAGCTCTTTCCTGGACTTTGATTGTGTCTTGCTCTTGCTCACATATTTCTCTTCTATTTGAACAGCATGTTCATATTTCTCTAACTTTAAGCAGAAACTGGAAAGAAAAAATCTAGACATGCCAGTACCATATACTATTTAACTTGGATTAAAGATGTAAAAAAAAATTATCCATTCTACTTCAGCACATAAACTGTTGAAGTTGTCATTTGCATTTTCAATGATCCGCAAGAACTGATGCCAATGAAACCATCACACAGGAAGAATTAAGTATCAGAAGTCCTGTTGCCCAAATATATGTCAACAGTTTCAGCTTTGCTGGAATAATACAGAGTAACACAAGAATAACAGCGGAAAATTATTGACAGCTTGTACTCAAACTAATTGAATAGTAGTCTTTCAGACAACAGTTATTATTTTGTTCTTCTTATCCAATACCAAAATAACAGGGTGAGTCTTCAATCCAGCCAGATGCAGTTGGTGGCATTCAGGACCGCAAGCAATTGCCACTTCAGACTAGGACGTTGTCAGCAGGTAGTGTCTGAAGCAAGGAAATCATGGAGGACCGCATATGAAGGAAGTTCCATTACATTCTTCAGATGAAGTAAATAAAATGTAGTCTGATCAAACAGTAAGGGTCCTGGTGCATATGTGAACACAGAACAAAACTTTTAGCCAAGCCCCAGTGACAGATTGCTGTACCCATTATCCTTACTACCCTATAACAGTTGCAAGAGACATTCATGGCCTCAGTAATGAGGCCCTGCTATTGATTAATCATGCTCCTCTCTGATATTTTTTGCCTCTAACTTTTGTTTCTCAAAGTGTTGTCTCCAGTGAGGAGCATCTGTATCAGCAGCAAAACAACTAGTGAGAACCTGTCTCCACTACAGACCTACTGAATCAGAATCCACATTTTTGAACAAGATTCCGAGGTGAACTCTGAGACCAGAAACACGAAACTCATCCAGCTCGCCTTCTTCAGCATGTCATCCTGCCTTGGTTCTCACTACACATTCTGTGCTGGATGCCAACTAGTGGTAAACTTGCTACACTCAGTTGAACTAAACTAACACGGTGTTGGGTATGGAAGACCCACCTGAGGATGGTTGCCAGTGGCATAAGAGGCAGAACTAGCGAAGCTGTTAGGAGGCTTTAAGAATCTGCTGGATGCTTTCAGAGCTACAAGGAGCCATGGGGTGCCTTGGAGGACTTGTCATGCTGGCTTTTCGAATGAATTTGGCTGTCCTTGTCAGAGGAAGAGCTCAGGACATCACTGTCACTGAGGATGGCTATAGTTCACTTTGGGGGAGCTGTGGTCTTCATTTTGAGCATCATTTTCTGTCTCCAGAAGAGATGATGTACAGCTCAGTCTCCTAGAGGAGTTTTTCATATTCACTTTTCTGATGGGAACTTGGCTTTCCTCATCAATGGAGGAGCTCAGGACCTCACTGTTGCTGCAGATGGCTGTGGTACTTTTGGGGGGAGCTTTGCTGCTTACCTTGAGTATTTATTTTAATGTGCTTACCTTGGAGCTTCTTGGCTCCAATACAGACTCCTTAGCCTGCTAGCACAGATCCCTCATCCTGTTGGCACAGATATTTTAGCTTCCACCACTGATCTTTGGGCCTTCTCAATGCTGATCCATAAAGCAGGCCCATATGAGACATTGCTGTGGGCACTAGGCTTCCAGCTGGACTTGTGGGAGGAATTTTTATGAGCTCTAAGTCTTCAGCTGAACACATGGCAGGATGTTATTGTGGAATCCAGACCCTCAGATTTATTCTTTGGTCTTTAGTATGTGGAAAGATTTCCTATACTCTTGATATATTATATAGTTCAAGTGATTCATTATAAAATGATCTTATAAAATGTTTGTCCTGTATTATATTTCCTTGCAAAACCTGAACTATGATACATTCCCATGTGTCTTCTTCAACACTCTGCTTCTAACCTGACCCAACAATTTGCTTTCTTATCATACTCTAAGTACTGTGCTAACTTTATATTGACATTCATTCTAATTTTCCTTCTATCTTCCCTTTAGGGAAAAATTATAAGATACAATGGAAGGGAGTTGGGGAGGTAGCTCAGTGGTCTAAGTGCCTGCCTGGCAAATGCAAGAATCAGAGTTTGATTCCCAGGAATACATGCTATGCTGGCCCCGGGCACTGAACTGGCCACGAAAAAACAGGAGTGGTGGTACATGCCTGTAATCCCAGCACTGGAGAAGCCGAGATAGGAGGATCACTGTGAGTCCGAGAGGTGTAGTGAGACCCTGTACCAAATAAATAATTTTTTAAAGATACAATGGAAGGAAGTTTATTTCTTATAATAGTTCTATAAATGTACTACACCCGAAAATTAAATAAAGTTCACACTTCAAATCAAACTAGGCATCCACTCCTTGGATCACAGCTATAAATATTCTGATAATAAATAAATATTCTGATAATGAACATGAGTGATTATTCTTAAGATAGACTTACAGATATTTCATGATAATTTTTCCTTTTTTAATGTTATAATTTTTTAACTTACCTATTTTAATTTTTGCTGCTTTAGGAGAAGAACACAAAAAATCATTAAAATAAACAAAATTCATCTTTAGAGGATTAAAAATTATATTTTACAATCATTTGAATTAATATAAAAGAAATGAAATAATATGAAGCTGATCAAAGTAGAAAATTAAATAAAAATTGATATTTTTGTTGCTTTTTAAGTTATTCCCTTTTAGATTCAAAGAATATTTTCTGTTTAAAAGTTCTGAGATATCGAAGCCAATATTTCTTTGTCTGAAATAGATCCTATCACTTGGTAGAAATATAATGACACAACCAAGACCTCTCTATGACCAGTATTTATGGCTATGTTCATTGAGACTGTCATCAAATGGCCTGAATAAGGCATGAAGCACTGCTGACAGGAAATGTTCATTTCAATACTGACTTAAAGAGTACTTGAAAGTTTGAATTTGCATTTTCTCATTTGGCTGTGTAGTTAATCACACTCACCTCTCTAGGCTATTGCCTAAATCGGTAATAGCAGAGACATTCGAAAACTCAGGAATCGTATTAACACAAAGTGAAGGAAATCCATTATGATAATAAACTCTGAGTGTGTCTAAATTGCTTTATGACTTTTCAGTTTAACACTATGTGACTGTCTTTTTAGTGAATAAATAAAAGGGCAGGATTTAGAGACTGTATCAATGCTTTATCTTAATTTATGAAAAACTAGTAAAATATAAATATAATGGACTATTTCAAATCACTTGCACTTTTCTGAAATGAATTCTGTTGAAAGTTTGATTGTAGATGCATCAAATAACTCAATGTAACAATAACTATTTATTTTAATTTTCTGTATCACAAATACGAAACAATCTAATGTAGCAAGATGCATAGAGGGATTAAACTAAACCCAAATTTTCCAGATTTTGTTTTCTTAATCATTCTACTTTTAATCTGTATGTTTACACTAATTGCAGGGCTTACAAATGTGTTGCATCTAAGATGATATTTCTAATTTTCATATGAAGAATGTGATTTCATTTTCCATATGTGAGTTTTGCTAATACAGATTAGAAACAGTGAAAATGATACTGCCATCATCCAGGTGAGCTACATCTTCAGCTAGCTTGCAGTTTCATTATCTTTTGTGAAGGAAAAGGATGAAGTAGTTACCCATCAACATCAAGGCAAAGACATTCATATAGTTTGGCTAGCAAATAATAGTGAACAGATAAGTCACTGTGGCCAGAGAGGGAGTTCAAGGAGAGAAAAAATAACTTCCTTGGAGAAGATGATATTTGAGAACTGAACTTGAGAAACACATTGGTGAGTTAAAAAAAACTGGCTCATAAAAGGCAAAACGATGGAGAATTGCATATCTTTACAAAATCATGAACAGTTGTATTTCTTGGGATTCTTTCACTGAAGAGAGTAGAGTCAATTAGTGGAACACATTCAATCGCCATAAAATGTGCATAGAGGATAAATGTTTGGACATTACCTCATAGATATTGTGGAATGTTAATCATAGAAATTGCATGAGTAAAGTTGCTGAGACATAAAAACATAGTACAAGGTAATTTTCCTGTACCAAGATTAGAAATATTGGGACCAGTGCAATATTACAGTCATCCTAGTGGGACACAATTACTGCTATACTGCATGCAGTGATTTTTAGCAGATGAATGTAGGGATCAAGGCACCAAATCTAAAGGACTTGGTGGCTGGACAAAGGAAGAGAGAGAGAGAGGAGGACTTACTGGCAGTTGTGAGTAATAAATTATGTTGTTGCTGTGGAAAAATCACTGGGATGGAGACCACAGATAGCCATTCAAGTTTATGATAAAATAACCAATAGCTTGCAAGGCAATACTCAAGTTATTATTCATCAGTTCAGTTCTTTCTTCATTTCATAAAAAGAAAAGAAAACAAAATATCAAAGCAGACACCATCGTGTCAAATGGAACCATACATACATAGGATACGCTGAAGGCTACATTCCACGGGAGAGAAAACTGAATGAATTTTTTAGGTTCCCTCAACTTTGGTTTCCATAGAAAAAAAATGCACAAGTACCTTTCCTTCCATCAGGAAAGAGGACTCCACCTGACCTCAGCTTTCCTTTCTTGTTTTTATTTCTAAATCTTCTTGCCCTTTTCCCCCCAGGTACATCAAGAGCTGAAATAGTTCTCAGGAAATGGCACAGAACAGGGATCTGGAATTTAAATATTAGAATAACTATGGTTGTTAGAAAATCACAGTTCCATTTCAGGTTCTAATGTGTTTGGATATGCAGATAAGATAGTTATATTAAGCTCACTGCCTCCATTATATTGTCATCAATCTCCTCTTCTGACTATTCAAAAACTGAGGCTTAGAGACCAAAAATTATACAGATAGATGAGCTAAGAGGATAGATGATGTTTTGGCCCTAGCTCTCCTAGGTCAGTGAGGAACTACAACATAAGAGAACCTCTGCTCTGACATGGTATAATTTTTAATGATCTTCTCCTCAAAGAGATTGGGTGACCATAGAGGAAAGTGATTTTATAGTGTATAGAGTGCCTATGGAGAGTCACCAGGAAAAAAGAATCTCCAAATCTGGCCAAACAATAGTCATGCCTCGTCCACATGGCTGACACCAACAGAAGAACTAAGAGCTACTGTACTTGGTACCAAGATAAATCCTGAGGGATATTTAACTGACCTTTATAGATAGTAAAAACTGATTAATATAGATCTTACCTTAATTTTGTCTTAAAACATTCTGTAGAAAATTGTAACCCTGAGATGTATAAAACCATGCCATAGTAATTGTATGTTACCTATAAAAAGACTCAAATCACAAACAATTTCTGACAAGTCCCAGGTATACCACTTACTAACTAACGCTGTGGATTAATGGTGTGTACAGGATTAATTTGCTGAATACAAGTTCCTAAAATCTTTGGACTGGGAATCTTTAGACTGAGTTCATTCAGAACTGAAAGGAGTGAAGAATGTAAAGTTCTTTTTTTCTCAATTTTTTAAAAAAGATACAAATTATTAAAAAATTAGAAATGATACATAATTTCACCAAATAATACAATAAGAATTCAACAATAGTTGTACTGCACAATGTTGTCTTCAAATTAGTTGTTTACAGTATCATATGTAAGTATGCAAAATTGTTTTTAAAAAATTATGAAAAATTAAAAAAGAGGCTTGCAAGATAGCTCAGCAGTCTAAGTGGCTGCTTGGCAAGTTCAGGGATGTGGGTTTGATCTCCAGCACCACATGCTGCACTGGTCCCACCCTGAGCTCATTGAACCAGTTATGGAGCCTGGAAATAGTGGCGAACACCTGCCATCCTACCGCTGGGGATGATGAAAGCAGGACGATCACTACAAGTCTGAGATGCATAGCAAGACTCTGTCCAAAGTATGTTTTAAAAAAAAGGAAATTAAAAAGGATAAAAAATATTAAACTTTGAATGCTGTTTCAGTGAACCAGAAGAAATCAGCAGTACAATTATCTTTGTTTCAGAGATGGTGGGATATATTTTTCACCAATTCATGTTTTTTTTTTTCACTTTGTTGATGATTTCTTTTGATGTACAGAAACTTTTCAAAAAGATGCAATGCTAATTGTTAAGTATTTCCCATGCAAGCTCATTTTTTTTCATGAACTCTATGCCTATGTCTACTTTTTCCTCCAGAAGATTTAGTGTTTCTGTTCTGATATTTAAATCTTTGGTCCATTTTTTACTGTAGTTTACTTCATGGTGACAGATATAAATTGAATTTTAACCTTCAACATGTGGAAAACAAGTTTCCAGGCAGTTTTTCAAGCATTTATTAAAGAGGCAATCTTTCTTAAAGTGAACATGTTTGTCCCCTTTGTGGAAGACAAGGTGGCTGGGTGTGTTTGCCATTGTGTCTGTATTTTCTAATCAGTTCCATTGATCCTCAAATCCAGTAGCTTGCTCATTTCATCAAAGTGGCTTTGTAGCAGAATTACAAGTCTAGGGTTGTGATGTCTCCTGCCTTTCCTTTGCTGCCCAAGATTGCTTTTGCTATTCTAGGTCTCTCTGGTTCCAGATGAATTTTGGAAAGTTTTTATCTAGATCTGTGAGGTATAATAACAGCATTTTAATGGAGATTGCTTTGAATCTCTATAATATTTTTGGGAGTATGCCATTTTCACAGTGTTGGATCTTCATATCCAGGAGCAATGAATATCCTTCATTTTCTGAAAACTTATTGAATTTCTTTTTTTCAGAGTACTGTAATTTTCACTGTATAAATCTTTTACTTCCTTTGTGAGATTGATTTCTAAGTACTTCATTAGATGTTATGGTGAAGGGCATGGCTTCCCTAAGTGCGTTCATTGGTTGTAAACAGAAATGCTATTGATTCTTGAGAGTTGTCTTTGTATCCTGCTATGCTACTGAAGTAGGTTACTAAATCTACAAATATTTTGGTGGAGTTTTTTTGGTCTTGTATTTCGAGTATCATGTCATCTGCAAATAATGATAACTTTAATTCTTCTTTTCCAATCACTATTCCTTTTATTTCTCACTCTTGTCTAATTGCTCTGGCTAATGTTTCTAGAACTATATTGAGTACTTGTGGTGGCAGTGGACTTTCTAATTTTGTTCCTGATTTTACGGTCTTTAGTTTTTCTCCATTAAGCATGATTTTGGCTGTTGGTTTGTTGTAGAACGCTTTGATCAGATTAAGGTAAAGACCACGTATTCTGATTTACTTTTTTAATGTATTTAGTACAGAGTCTACAAAGTTTCACTACACAAATTGGACTTGCAGTGATCCTCTTGTTTTCAGCCTGCCAAGTGCTGGGATTACAGATGCACATCACCATGCTCAATCTTAGTCACGCTCAGCGTGCCTCCAGGGTGCCTCGGACACAGCACACTGGGGATCGAACCCCAGTTCCTGCACCTGCCTAAGCAAGCTCTTTAGCCTCCTGAGCTATCTGGCCAGCTCTGTATTCTGATTTCCTGTAGGTTTTGGGGATAGTTTTGTTTTCTTGTTTTTACTCATCATGGATATGTTTCAGAAATTGTTGACAGCTTTTTCTGCATCTATTAAGATGATCATTTGATTTGTTCTTTGGCTCTATTGATATGGTGTATTGCATTTATTGATTTGTTTACATTGAACCATTCCTTAATATCTGGGATGAATCCTTGTTGGTTATGATGTATAATCTTCATGATGATTTGCTGTATTCTATTTGCTGTATTTTTATTGAAGAATTTTACCTCTATGTTCATTAGGGATATTTCCATGTAGTTCAACTTTTGGTTGGGTCTTTCTCTGGGTTTGATGTCAGAATAATACTTGACTCGAGAAATGAATTCGGAAGTACTACTTCCCTTTTATTTTATCATAAATTTTGAGAAGAGTTGGTATCTTCTTTAAAGTTTCTTATACTATTCAGCTGTAAAGCTGTCAGGATGTGGGGGGGGTTTAGGTGGATTTTTTAATTAAAATTTTAATTCCTTTCACTGATATTGCATTATTCAGAATTTTTGTATCTTCTTGAGTCAGCTTTGGGTTTTTTTCTTTTTTTTTAATTGAAGAACAACTAGCAACGAGACAGTTTTAAATCAAATTAGTAGGACAGATTCAATAATTAATACATTGCATATTGTTTTCGTAGTGGTTTGTTGTCATACAAGGTACATACATGCTATTCTACTTACAAACACTATTAGAGCAGATATCTCCAATCAATGAATTAAGAGCTTTGATAATGCAGATATATTAGGAATCTGTCTATTTCTTCTATGTTTTCCATCCAGGAAGAATAAAAGTTTTAGAAATAGGTACTGATGATCCTCTGAATTTCTATAGAGTCTGTAATGATTTCACCCTCTTCATTTTTTATTTCCTGAATGATAATTTTTTTTCCTTTTTGATAAAGTTTGCTAGGGGGTTAATTTTATTTACTCTTTCAAAGAACCAACACTTCTATTCATCAATTCTTTCTATCATTTTCTTCATCTGCATTGCACTGATTTCTACTCTTATCTGTGTAATTTTCCTGCCTTCTTCAGTCTTTAGGCTTGAATTTCTCCTCTTTTTGTAGGAGCTTGAGGTATAATATTGTTTCCTTGTGCTTGTTCTGTTTTCTTGATGTGAGAATTTACCACTATAAATTTCCTTACTAAAACAGCTTTCTTTGCATCCCACAGGTTCCAGTAAGTTGTATTTGTGTTTTCATTTGATTGTAAATATTGTTTAATTTCTTACTTGACTTCATCTATAACCTATTGATTGTTCATGAGAGTATTATTTAATTTTCATGTGTCTATGGAGTTTTCACAAAATTTTTTGTCAATAATTTTCAGATTCATTACACTATGGTCAGATAATATGCATGGCACAATTTCAATTCCTTTGTATTTATTTAAGCACATTCTTTGTTCTATTATATTTTAGAGAACATTCTGTGCACAGCTGAGCAGAATGTGTATAGTGATGCTGTTAACCGGAGCACTCTTGTAAAGTTCTGCTATGGCTATTTCTTCACAAGTTTGTTTTAGTTTTGTTATTTCTATGCTGATTGTTTTGCCTAGTTGTTGTATCTCATTGTGTCAGTTTGATGTTAAAGTCTCCAATTACAATTGTGTTATTGCTCATTACATATTTCATGCATGTTAAAATTTGTCTTACATAGTGAGGTGATCCTAAATTGGAGATAAGATATATATAGCATAATATATATATATATATATATATATATATATATATATATATATATATATATATATCTCATATTATATATATAATATATTATATATATATATATATATATATATATATATATATATATATATATATATATATGATTGTTACTTCTTCCTCTTGTCGATGTCCACTAACAAGTAAGTAGAGGGTAACTTTCATTACTTTGATAATGCTTAATTTAAAGTTGACATTGTCAGCAATGCAAATAGCCACCACTGCTTTTCTCTTGATTCCTGTCACATGGAGGATTTTTTTCCATCATTTGATTTTCAGTCTATGAATTTCTGTTTGGGTTAAATGTGTTCTTGTATACAGCATATTCTTCCATTTTGTTTCTTGATCCACTCTGTCAATCTGTTTTATTTGATTGTTGAACTGAAGTCATTTATATTGATGGTTTTAATTGATATGTATTTTCTTATTTTTGTCATGTTATTTTCCAGATGTAGGTTCCCTACATTTTGCCTCTGTTTAAATGATTTCTCTGATTAGTGGTTCATTTCTATTGCTGTTCTTGAAGTTGTGAGCATCTTTTTCTCTTTCTGAAATATCTGTCAGTTCTCTTTGAAGGGCTGGTTTAGTGGCCATCAACTTCTTCAATTGTTCTTTGTCATGGAAGCATCTTATCTTTCCATTTAATTTGACAGATAGTTTTTTCAGAGTACATCAGCCTAGGTTGGAAATTCATTTCTTTTGGCAACTGAAATATTGAAAACTCTTCTTGATTTGATGGTTTGTGTTAAGAGATCTTCCATAATTCTGATGGATTTTCCACTATAAGTCATCAGTTTCTTCTCGCTAACAACTTTTAATATGCTGTTGTTTTGATGAATTTCTGGGGTCTTAATTATTATGTGTCTAGGTGTACACTTATTTTCCTTATGGATAATTGAGGTTCTACATGCTTTACATCTCTGTGTCAGAATTTTTTCTCATGTGTGGGAAATTTTCTGCTACTGCTTTTGTAAATTGTCTTTATTTCATTTGTATTTTTTTATTTTATTGAAAGACAAATATCAATGGGAGACTTTTAAAACACCTTAATAGGACAGATTCGATAATTTAATATGTTGCAAAGAGTTTTCATAATGTTTTGATATCGCACAAGGTGCATACATAATATTATACTTACAGACATTATTATAGCAGATGTCTCTTATCAGTAAATAAAAAGAGTATAGCTGTTTAGTTATCTTATATTTTATACCTGAATTATATCACAGATTCAGTAATTAATACTTTCTACCTTGATATTTTCCTAGTGGTTGTCCATAGTACTAGAAGCCAACATAATATTCTATCCAACCACCATTAGTGCAAATCTTGCATCTCATAGAATTATGTAGAAGCATGGCATATCTAGCCCAACTGTACTGTTGGGCTACACACACATCATGATTCTTCCTTTCTATACACCTTCCTTTGTCTACACATGTCAAAGATGGGCACTCCATTGTCAGTCAACCAATTTAGGTGCCTGAACTCGGTGGCACAATCCAACACAGTCCAGCATTCCACAGTAATAGTGAGTTATCTGAAGAAGTTGTCGACTATAGCCATTTATAGCTCAACTTATTATTATGGCCCCGTGTTGTATACCTCATTTTTATACTTTTCTGCTGGATAGTTAGGACCTAGATAGAGCCAGACCTATATACCAAAACATGTAGCTTTGTTTCTTATCAGGTCAGTGAAGTCCCCTCAGGGTTTATCTTGTAATTCTGTACCTTATTCTGTAGATCCTTTGTGTCATCCATGTGGATGAGTCACAACTAATGTTTGACCAGTTTACTCTCTGTGAGAGCCAGAGAGAAAGTTTTCTCTCCATGTGACTTTCACCAGGAACACTACAGAACTTCAATCTCTTTCCCCTGTGGCTCTATAATCTCATTGTTCAGAAAATTTGAGGCTCAACTGAGTTTCATGATGCCACAGTACAGGTTCTCCTATGTCCTGAGTCTTCACTGACCTTGAAAGGCTAGGGCCAAAATGTTGGCTGGCCTTGTGGCTCTTCTATTTCTCCAATATTGATCTGTGAACTTAGGTTGTTAACCATCCAGAGGAAAAGCTGATTAGTATCCTGCAGCATATGCCATTCACTTTGCCTTATCTGACTCAATTGTTTTTAGTTGTTGTTGTGCATTTCCATTTGTATTTCTGCTTTTCGCTTCTTCTACTAGGGAGACTATACGATATATACACATGTGTGTCTGGTGTATTTCACTTATGAGTATATGTTCAAGTGGCATCCACTTCAGTATAAATGCTTCAAGCTTATTATTCTTAATAGCTGAGTAATACTCCATTATATAGAAATACCACATCTTTTTCAGTCATTCCTCATATGATGGGTATCTTGGTTGTTGCCAAGATTTTGCCATCACAAATTGTGCTGCTATAAACATAAGTGCACAAATATCACTATGATACAATGATTTCAGGTCCTCTGGGAAAATTCCCAGTAGGGGGATAACTGGCTTGAATGGAATTTCTAGTCCCACTGTTTTGAGGAGTCTCCACACTGACCTCCACAATGGTTGTACCAATCTACATTCCCACCAGCAGTGGAGAACTGTTCCCTTTTCCCCACAACCTCTCCAATATTTGTTGTTGGTTGATTTCCTTATGATAGCCATTCTTTCTGGAGTGAGATGGTATCTCAGTGCTGTTTTTATTTGCATTTCATGGATGGCTAGCGATGTGGAGCATTTTTTCATATATTTATTTGCTTCTTTAATTTCGTCCTCTGAAAAGTGTGTATTCATCTCAGATGCCCATTTCTGAGTTGGGTCTTTAAATTTGAGGTCCCTGTTATATCTTAGTTCTTTATACATTCTACACAGCAGACCTTTTTTCTGATTGCTTATTAGTTAGGATTTTTTCAAAATTTGTGGGTTGTCTATTCATTCTGTTGACAATTTCTTTTGACATGCAGAAGATACTCAAGAAAAGTTGATTCCCAGTTGTTGATTCTTTCAAGTGCTTCCTGTGCAAATATATGTTTGTTCATGAACTCTTTACCTACCCCTATGTCTTCAAGAGTTCCTCCTACTTTCTCTTCTAGGAGATTGAGTGTTTCTGTTTTAATGTTTAGTTCTTTAATCCATTCTGACTTTACCTTAGTGCATGGTGATGGAGCTGTATCAAGTTTTAGTTTTGAGCATGTAGAAAACCATGTTTTCCAGCACCATTTGTTAAAGAGGCTATCTTTCTTCCAGTAAGTATGACTGGCCCCTTTGTCAAAGATCAGATGACTGAGTGTGTTCCTAGACGTTTCTACACCTTCTAATCTATTCCATTGATCCTCGGGTCTATTTTGTTGGCAAAACCATGTTGATTTTATCACAGTGACTTTGTAGTATAATTTCAAGTAAGGAACTGTGATGCTTCCTGCCTTGTCTTTATTGGCCAAGATTGCCTTTGCTATTCTAGGTGGTTTGTGGTTAAAAATAAATTTTAGGAACAATTTCTCTAGGTCTGAGAAGTATGTTGGTTGCATTTTGATCAGGATTGCATTAAATCTGTACAGCAATTTTGGTAGTATGGCCATCTTCACGATGTTGGTTCTTCCTATCCAGGAGCATGGAATATCTTTCCATTTTCTGAAATCCTCTATAATCTTTTTTCTTAGGGTGTTGTATTTTCTGTGAAAAGATCTTTGACTTCCTTGGTTAAGTGAATTCCAAGGTATTTCATTTTCCGTGGTGCTATTGTAAAAGGTATTATTACTACTGTTTCCCTTTCAGTGTGCTTGTTATCTGTGTAGAGGAATGCTATTGACTTTTGAGTATTGATTTTGTATCCTGCTATGCTACTGAATTTCCCTATCAGTTCTAGTAGTTTCTTGGTGGAATTTTTGGGGTCTTCCAGTAAAGTATCATGTCGTCTGCAAATAGTGATAATTTAACTTCTTCTTTACCTATTCTTATTCCCTTTAGTTCTCCCTCTTTTTTTAATGGCTGTTGCTAATGATTATTTCATTTGTATTGACTCCGCTGTTTCTCTGACACCTGTTAATCTTATATTGTTTTATTTGCATCATCTTGCAGCTCCTTAACTGTATCTCTTGGATCCTTGATATTTTTAAGAGATCTTTCCTTCATGTTCACGAGTTACAATTCTGTATTCATAGTCTGAAAGCCTATCTTCAGGTTTGCTGAAGCAGTTTCACCTGCTTTTAATGGAATTTTAATTTTCTGGATATCTGTTTAAATCTGTTTCATGCATTCTAGTTATTTACTGTATTGTTATTCTAAAGTTTGAATCATTTTTCTATTCTCTCTCTGTTTTATTTATGTCTTCTTAAGATGGACTGAGCAATTATTTCATGCTTTTTGTCATTTATTTTTTTATTAACTCAGGAGATTTTTTTTTGTTGTTTTTTGTCTTCATAGTATTTATTCAGAGGACAAGATGCAGACCTGATATCTTGTCTAAACAATATTAGTATAAAACTATTTTTTCCCATTTATTTTTATTTTCTTAAAATACAAATGTCAATCAGACAGTTTCAAGACACCTTAACCATACACATTCGATTAATTAATACATTGCAAACTGTTTTCATAACGTTTTGGTATTGTACAAGGTGCATACCTGATACTATATTTACAGGTTTTTTTATAGCTGAATTATATCAAAAATTCAATAATTATTTACCTAGTGGATGACCATAGCACTAAAAGCTGACATAATCTTTATGATCTGATTTTTCTCCACAGCATTATAGAATTGTTTCTTTACATCAGTTAGTATCACCTCAGAGATTTCAGGTGTGTGACTTCCAAGTTCTTCTCTGTCCTCATCTTCGGGACTTGTTCTCGGTGGGCTTTTGGCCTCAGAACATGTTTTCCTCCTTCATTTTGACATTTTTGAAGCTTCCAATGTTCAACCACACTCAGCAGTGATGAAATGGGACAGGGCACAGGTCAGCAAGGCTCTTGTGAAAGAGGTACGGGGTAGGTTTCCCTCTACATGAGGATCAGTGTGACTTTTGCCACAGTGAAGGGAGAGCAACCACTGTGGAAGCCTCCAATGATGATAGGGTGTGACAGTGTTCTATAAGTCTCTTGCAATGGAACTGAGTAACGGGGTAAAGGCTTTGTGACTAGTAAGGAAAAAACTGAAGCTCAGCAAAGCACCTGTAATGGTGGTGAGGGCAGGGCATGACTCACCAGGTCTCTGTAGCTGTCCAGTTTCCACCTGCTTTCTGTGGTGTTGCAACAGGTCTTCTACAGAATTCTACAAACACAGCTCCTCCAACTTCATCTGACCACCTACCACTTGAAAATATAAAACAGTAAAGGAGAAGCTGTAGCAAATGGCTAAAGTTGGTAATCAGTCACACATTGGGGTTAAGAAAAGCCTGCCAAGAACAGAAAGCTAGGGCTGGGGAGATGGCTCAGTGGAATAAGCGCTTCCCTGGCAAGCACGAGGGCCTGAGTTCAATCCCCGGTTCCGCAAAAAAAAAAAAAAAAAAGAACAGAAAGCTCCTCTAGCCATGTAAGCAAGCTGTTCCATCTTTCAAAGAGGTTGCTAGGTAGAGAGGTTGAAATTGATGTCAACATCCTGAGTTCTTAAACAAATGCTCTATAGTTCTCGAGAAATTCCTCTCTTTTTGTCAACAGAGAGGGCTCTATCTGATCTCAAAAGAAAGAGGGGGGAGGAAGAAAGAAGAAAAGAAGAAAGAAAAAAGAAAGAGAGAGAGAAAGAAAGAAAGAAAGAAAGAAAGAAAGAAAGAAGGAAGGAAGGAAGGAAGGAAGGA
>PVKA01020668.1:0-39962 GCA_004027165.1 Ctenomys sociabilis
TTTTTTTTTTTTTTCTGAATTTAGGGCAGGGTCTACTGAGTGTTCATGGTCTCACTGCATAGATCAGACTTATACTGATTCTCCTGTTTTCAGCCTCTCAAGCGCTGGGATTACAGGTGCACGCCATCATACCCAGTCTCAATCACTGTCTCAGTGCGCCCCAGAGGCAGAGCCAGCACAGCAGGCCTGGGGATCAAACACCCGACCCCTGAGTCTGCCTAAGCAAGCACTTTAATCTGCTCAGTTATTTGGCCAGCCCTAGCAATGTGTCTTTTACTGTAATAAAGTCACTAAAATAATTTGAACATTCACCTTATTTTTCAGTCATGCCTCATAGCCATGAGCAGTCAAAAGATTTGGAGCTATGGCAGCTATTTTGTGACCAGGAGGCTACAGGCTTCATACCATGAAAGGAGAGCAAAAAGGATGACATCCTATCCTTTTTTAGTGATGACAACATCACTGAATCATTGACTCTCAACTCACCTCACTTCCAGGCTTCTTGTTCAGGAAGAAAATAAATATTCTTGGATTTCAGTCCCCTGGAAGCTGACAATTGCCATGCTTTGTTTGAGCACTGGGGCAGTCCCAGGACCCAGCAGAACATCCGGGCCACCCACGGTGTGTTGATGAGCCACTGAGGCTCAGATGAGCCCTCATGGGGGAGTGAATATTGGCTATCTCACCTCCTCCCCTCTGCCTCTCGGGATTTCTCAGACTCCTCATCCCGCCAAGTACAGGTCGCGACTGCTGTCTGTGTGGGGCAGTCCCAGGAAGGCGGTGCTTCTCCACACATACAGATGACTCATAAAGACGTATTTTTACCCCCTTCAAATGGTGATGTTCCTGTAATAAAGAATTTAATAACCCGCTGTGCCTGTGCGGAGAGAAAACTCATTTGTTTAATAGGCAGCAGTTTGGCTTTGTCATGTTCATTTAGTTTTTAATGACACACAGTTGTGCCAATATTGATTTTAGCTTATAGGGACTCAAAAAATTTACTGTCTAGATGGATCCAAGATGCAACTGTTTTATCTCACCGGCCTTGAAGACACATGGCCCCAGCGCCGGCCTTCTAGGGGCCTCACGGCTACGGCTTAGGTTCTGGGGGGAGAAGCAGGGTGCTCGTCTCAGCCCTGCCCATCTGCTGGCTGCTGCCGCCTCCAGCCTCACCTCCTCGCCCTCATCAGCCCAGAGCGAGGCTGCTGGCAAAGGAGGTGTGATGCTTTTCATCTTGGAAAGAAAGCAGAGTGGGGCTGTGTCAAGGAAACAGGAGTTAATTTCCCAGGCACTCTCTCGGCAACCAACAGCCTGGCAGTGTCCGTGTCTATGCCGTACACATCCCAACAAGCCCAGAGCCTGCACCCCAGGGCAGGGAGGAGGCCCGCTGGGGATTCAGAGCAACCCTTAATACTCGTTGGACATAGGGTGGGACCTCTCTCTCTAACATTACTTACCATGCTGCTTTTTGTTTTTATTTTTAACCAGGGGCTGTATAAAAACAGCGCAAGAGACTACAGCGGCACTCGGAACCAGCTCCCTGCTTTCTGAACTGTGTTGTGGTGTAAACACATACAGCAGGCCCCTAGTTTCTGTAGGTTTGACATTTGTAATCTCAACCGTGTGCGGCTTCAATTATTGGAGAAGAGCGCTGGCGGATGGAGCGGAATAATAATAGTCAGCACTTATTCGGCACATACTACGTGCCAGGCGCACACTCTAGGGCAGTTTGGAGGGATTATCTCATTTAATCTCTGCATCCCTCCTTGAAGGTAGGCGTGTTGGTGTTTTCATCTCTATTTTGGAGGAAATTCTGGCTTAGTGTTGCAGTTTAGCTCTAACCTGTCTCCACAAAGCCTGTGTGTTAGGAGGAGCTCACCGAGGCGTTAGACTCCGTGGATTAATTAACCGCAGAGTGCAGGCTGAAGCGTATTGTCAGGAGCTGGGGTCTGGGCGGAAAAGGCGGATCACTAGGGTCACACACACACACACACACACACACACACACACACACACACACCGTGCCTCCCTTCTGTCTCTGCGTTCTGCCTGCCCTGCAGTGAGCAGCTAGCTATTCACCTCCGCGTCTGTCCATGGAGCAGCTTCTGCCCGGAAGCTGACCAGCTCTGGACTGACCTGTAAACCAGAATAAGCCCTCCTCCCCTAAGTGAGGGCGACCTGTGCTGTGTTTCACCTACAGGAGAGTGGCCAAGACCCTCGGAGGCCCCGTACAGCTAGCCCAAGGACTCAAAGTGGGCGACCCCAAACCCTGGGTGGTCTTGCTCTCTGCACTCAACTGCCGTCTTTCCAGCAGCGCAGCCTTTTTCCTAGTGAGTGAGGCAGGCTGACGGGCTGCATCTACCTGCAGGAGGGGTGGCCTGGGTGGCCCAGCAGGAACACTGTTCTATGCACAGACCACAGCCTGGTCCCCAGTGTTTGTTTCTTCTCTGGAGTTGGATCTATGTTGGCCTCCATTCCCCAGGGAATCCACTGGACATTCGCTTAGTGGTCACCTTCCCTAAACCCTGTATTGCACAGGCCTTAGGGAGAAAAGAGATCACTCTTAGATAGCGAATAATAATGATGAATCCTATTCAATGTAAGTTGGTGCCATTGGCCTGTTTATTTATGGAAGTTTTAGGAAGCACTTTATTCACGATGGCGAAGTCATTGAAGATTGATTTTCAGTTTCACAAAACTTGAAAGGACCCATAAATCATCCATGCCAGTCCAGTCCCCAGGGAGGTGAAGTGACCTCCCCAAGGTCGTACAATTAAATCTGAAGTTGTATCCTTTTTTTGGAAAGATTGGCATCAGGACCCTGGGCACAAGGGCAACCCCCATGAGAACCTGGACGCTGTTGGATAGTTAGCTTTTATTTCAGCCTGGACTTGTTTCCAGGAGAATGCTCACCCTGTTGGTTAACCACCCTACTCTGCACCCACAAATACCACTCCAGGCTGTTAGGGATGGTTTGCCGCTGCCCTCCTGTAGATTTGAAGGACCTCAGCATGTTGTAGCCCTGTGGGGTACAACTTGTGTCACTCTTTCCCCTCCTTGCTCCCCACCTGCAGCTCTACGGTCTTTCAGTGTCTGCTTCCTGCCACAGGTCCTTTACCTCTTCCAGAATGATCTTCTTATCCCGGATCATCTTCCTGCTTTTCTTCAGAGCCCTTCTGTCACGCTGCCGCCTCTGAGCCAGTGTACTCTCTTGGCTCCACAGGCTCTTCAGTGTTGGCCATGACCTCAAGTATAATTTGATGCCTATTTTGTAAGAAATTTTAATATGTATTTCCACCCGGAGGGTAAATTCCTGGCGAGCACGGTCCACTCACTCATTGCTATGTAACTAATTACCCCTAAACTTAGCTTAAAAACAGTCAACATATTTTGTTCATGACTTTTTAGATCATGTACCTGGGGAAGGCTCAGCTGACACTTGATGTGAGCTTGATCAGGTGTCAGTGGGTCCAGGGTCACCCAAAGGCTCAGGTGGGCTGGGCAACCGAGGTGGTGCCTTCAGTGGCCTAGAGCTCAACTTCTGTCATCCAGAAGCTCAGGTGACCGGAAGATCTGCGTATGCCTCCCTAGCATGGTGACCTCAGGGTATTTAGATTTCATGCAGTGCCCAGAGTGAGCTACGTGGCTTTTTTGGACTTGCGCTGGAAATCTCTCAGGATCGCAGGACTTCAGCTGCACCTTGAAGACAGTCATATTGTTCTATAAGTTATGCCCAGACTGAAGAAGAATGCAGACTCCAGCCCTACCTGAGGGTGTGGCAAGGCCACCTGGAAGATGTGAGTGGGGTGGGAGGTGTTTTGCTGCTGTCTTTGATGCAATCTGCTACACAGCAGGACAGATACCACCTTTCATTGAAATGTTTGGATAAATAAGAATCAAGATGAATAAATAAGTACATAGAATAGGCTGAAATTGGGAAGCAAGGAAGGGAAGAAGGAGGGCAGGAAGGAAACTCAGGAGGTACAAGGAAGGAAGCATCTTTGAGCATAAGAGCAAGGGCAGTTCTGGTGGCCTCGGGGATGCCTGGTCTCTAACAATTGGCTTCTCATATTATCCTTCAGGAGCCCCACCCAGCACCTTGGGGACAATAAACCCCAGCCTGGTATGGTATGGACTTCGAGATAACCCATCAGTCTCAGCTGATGCAAATAAGACAAGAAGAATAAATGCGCCATGAACTGAATGAGAGGATGCCAAAGAGGTGCATGGAGTGTTTCAAAGCCCAGAAGAAATATAATTTAATTATCTAAGCCTCTGGATTTTGTGCGAGCACTGTGGAGAGGTGACTATGTTTTATGCCACATCACGCATCCAGGGCACTTGGGGCAGAGACAACGTCTATGTCCCTAAAGCCAGTGATTCAATAATATGGACTGCTTTGATTTACTCCCCTTGGTGGGTGGCAGGTTAATAAAACTTCAATCAACTAAGACTCCCTTCCTAGCTCTTCTGACATGGTGGCACGTACACACACACACACACACACACACACACACACACACACACACGCCGAGTTGCTGTCCTGACCTCAACATGTTCAGCCCTGGGGTCTCTGCAGGCAGCTAGGCACTGCTGGTCAGTATGCAGCCAGCTGGGGACTGCTTCTACCAGTTCTGCAGCTCAGGAAGCAGAGCCTATCCCCTGTCCAGGCCTAGAAAGACGGGCACTGAGCAAGGACCCCAGAGCCACCAGTGAGCCAGGGAGGCAGGAGCACCACAGCTCTCACACCTGTGCCCGCCCTCATACTGTACAAAGGGACAATTGACAGGAAATCATATTGACAGACCCTCTGTGAACATAATTACTCAACAGGAGCCATCCTGAATCCATTAACCAGAGCCCAGCTAGCTGTGAGTCCTTGGGACTCCCAATATTCAGGGATATGCCTGGTCGATAACGGAGTGTTATTTCTTTTAAAAGGCATGAGTTGGAGAAGGGGTGTTTAAACAGTGCACCTTCCTCCTGGCATATTTTTTCCTTCTTTAATAAATACTATGTAGTCAATAGCTCTCATTCTCGCATTATTACTAGGATGCACTTGGAGATAAAGATATTGAACCTGGGGCTGGCTGTAGCTCACTGGTAGACATTTACCTAGCATGCACAAGGCCCCGGGTTTGACTCCTGAGCACTAGGGGAGGGGGGTCAAGCATGCAGGCACACCCCATAATCTCAGCACTCTGCAAGGCTGAGGCAGGAGGACCACAAACCTACGCCGACCTGGTCAATAAATGAGACCCTATCTCAAAACAAAGATGTAAAAAGGGTTGAGGATATAATTCAGCATGAAGGCCCTTAGTTCGATCCCCACTTCATCAAAGAAGACAGAGAAAGAAGAGAGGTGAAGTTATGGAGAAATTCAATAACAACCATGGACACTGAGGCTGTTAGGTGGTGGAATGGCTCAAAGCCCTGGTCTGTGACCCCAAACTGGGTCTCATCTGTCTGTGTGGTGGCCTCCTGCCTAGTGCAGGGGCCCCTCTTCCTGGGGACTCTGTAGGTCACCCCTCAAAGTGGGACATGGCCAATATTCCGTCCTGCAGCCAGAGGCCTGCTGGGCCATCCTGGGTGCAGATGGACCAGCACAGAGATCCATGTGCAAATTCAGCTCCAAACTCACTGAAGTTTTGGCTTTGGGAGCCCCTCAAGCCTGTGCCTGGCTGTGGGTACGTGAGGCAGTGGCCCCTGGCACTGCAGAGGCCAGCTGAGGAGCATGGTTGGACATACCGATGGGCGTCATCCTCAGCCCAGGCCTCAGAGGCCCCCCAGCTCATTCACAGGTAGCTGGCAGCCCAGGTGCCAGGACTGTTCTGGGTGCCATCTAAGAAGCCACTCCACCCTTCCCAGAAGGAGGTGCGGCAGCTGCTGTATCTTATGGATGAGCACGCTGAAGCTCAGGAAGGCCAAGGAACCCACCCATGGCCACACAGTAGCTTGTGTGGCTTTGACTTTCCATCCCTGGGACCTGCCTGGGCTCAGCACTCCTGTCCAGCAGGTGCTCTAAGGGAACAGCTGTTCACCAGTTGTACCTCAGCTGCTGTGACAGTGCCAGGAACTTCCTTGAAGAGCTGGAAGCCAGAAGTCCAAAGTTGGGGCTCAGCGTGCTTGCCTGTTCCTGACACCTCGCACCTTGGCCTGCAGGTGGCTGTATCCTCAAAGGACTTTCCTTTCCTCATCTTATTAAGGGTCTGAGCTTCCTCCTATCACAAGACCCCAATCACACTGTACCCAGGCTCAGTGTAAGGGCCTCACTGCAATTTACTCATATTGATAATCCCAATACTCTGGGGGCCTGAAGAAGGAAGAGCACAAGTTCAAGCTCAGCCTGGGCCAAATGAACCAAAAAATGAACCAATCAATCAATCAGTCAGTCAAAGACTGGGCACGCAGCTCAGCACAAAGGTCCTGAGTTCAATCTCCAGAGAAAAGAAATAAAGAAAAGGATAAAGACCCTATCTGCCAGTGCAACTGTATTCCGAGTTGTTGGAGCTTAGGGCTTCCATGGCTCTTCAGCAGAACTGGAGGTGAAGGGACACAATTCAGCCCACTCTACCTAGGAACCATGGAGGGAAGAGCCTGAGTGAGTGCCCAGGGCCAAGGGACTCTGGGGGGTCTCGTGTTAGGAGCTTCCAGCTGGCCAGTCTCACCCTAGATCCCCAAACCCCCTTCCCAGTAAGAGAGCCCAATGCTTCCTCCTGGCTTCTGTCTCTGAGCAGCAGTGCCTGGGGCTAAAAATCCCTGCAGGCAGGACTCTGTAACTGGGGCTGGCATGTGGCATGGGCAGTGTCTCCATCTGGGTTATGCAGTTGCAGCAGGAAGCTGCTGTGAGGATGTGTTCAAGCCACTCCACAGCAGATATGCCTGCAGTGACACCTTCCTACAGGAGCTGAGGGTGCTGGGGGTGGCAGGGAAACCTGGGGTGTATTTCTGGGTCACTCAAATTCCAGGCAAGGAGTGGGGGGAAGTGAACAATGTTTCACAAAGAATGACAAGGGCCCCAGATAGAGGAAATTCTAGCCAGAAGAGAACAGCCTGAAGCCCCCTGTGCCTGTGCTGTTTGTAGTTGAAGGAGGAAAAAACAAATGGAGAACCAAACAAAACAGATTACAGATCTTAAAAACTAAGAAGGAGGTCAACACCTCTGGAGCCGGGCTTCTCCACTGACCCTGAGGATGCCCGGGAATCCCCCAGCCCCCTTCCCCTTTGATTCCAGCCCTCGGCCTACAGACGAGGATCAATGCGAGAAGGGTTGCGTTTTTCTCTGCCCTGACTTGGAAGCAAAATGCATGTGGAAATAGAGAAATCAATTTCCAACCTTGGAGACTTCCTAGGAGATCATTCTTCTCTCTAGAAAGGGAAAATTAAAGGGGGGTTGGGGAGCCCTCAGCACAACCTCAGCCTTGAGGCGAGGCCTACAGGCTTAGCAGTCAGCTTTTCTCACCCTTCAAACCCTGGAAAGCCCTGGGAGCCCTGGAGAGGGAGGTGCTTGCAAAACCCAGCTCACAGTGTGTACGGCTGTGTGTGCATGCACATGTGTGTGCCTGTGTGTCTGCTTACATACAAGACTATAGTGTGTGTGTGCGTGTGTGTGCACGCGCACGTGTGTGCAGGCTCATGGCTGTTGTGAGACTATGGGGCTGTGCAGTTGATTCTGAGACATGCGGCTCCACTAGAGGGCAGGTCTTAGGCTCTGTGTCTCTCCAACCACAGGTGCCCTCTGGTGTGAACTCCAGGGCCCACAGGACACTGGCCCAACTCAGGTTCTCTAGAAAAGGGGCCTGGCAGAGAGACTCTTGTGCATAGGGGGTTGTGAGAATGGAGTGAGCTCAGAAGGGTTCTGTGAGGACACCAGGCTGGGGCTGGAAGGCAGTTAGGCCCAGATGGCTCTGTGGGCCCCCTCACCTCAGCCTATCCCTCCCCCCACCCCCTCCCCAGAGGAGCTCTGGAGTATGAATCACAGCACAGGTATTTTCTGCTCACAGGGACAAGGGTTTAGGACCATTATGAGTTCCAGTGGATCAGATAGCCCTGAAGGGAAGCAGGGCAGAGCAACCTCCAGAGAAGGGACAGAGCAAGCCTGCCCCCCCCCCCAGACACAGCAGCACTGCACGTACTGCCTGATGGAGAGGGATCCAGGTGGAAAGGGCATCCAGGCCCCTCAAGGACACCCAGAGCAGGCACGACCCTGCTGCAGGAGGGCGCACCACCTGTGCTGGCTGCAGCACCATGGGGCAGGGGCTGGAGCTCCTGTAGGCCAGG
Source organism: Ctenomys sociabilis (assembly GCA_004027165.1). NCBI lineage: Eukaryota > Metazoa > Chordata > Mammalia > Rodentia > Ctenomyidae > Ctenomys > Ctenomys sociabilis. The sequence goes on from PVKA01020668.1 coordinate 8,281, forward strand.
CCTAACCTGAGTTCAGCAGAGCAGCAACCAGAGGCCTGGAGGGAGAAAAGGCCCTTGAGGGCCTTGCCCATAGCCAGACCCTTCCTTCCAGAAGCAGCTCAGCCCAGGCATGCTCTTGGGACCCACAGGCGGTCACAGACCCATCCACACTTTGCTTTTGATAGGTTCTGGCCCTAGTATAAATTGCTAAATCATCGTGGTGGTCATCTAATATGGCTGAAGCCCTTAAATCAAAAGCCCATCTTTCCCTCCGTGCAGCACATGCAGAACAGCTTTCGTAGACTGCCTGAGGAGCCTCGTTGGGATGTCCCCTTTAGGTGTGTCTCCTGTCACTCAGCCCAGACACCTACTGCATGTGGGGGCTTTGTTCTGCCAGGCTTTTTGAGCTAGAGGCCCTTCCCCTGGCTGCTCAGGGGGCCGTCAGAGAGCACCAAATCCTGGCAAAGCCCCATGCAGAGTGAAGGCCTAAAACACAGAATTTGGGCAGCAGCTTCCTCCTGCCCCTCCACCTCCCAAAGTGAAAAGCAGCAGAGACCACTGGGGCCCAGCAGGCCTCATGGGCTGCAGTCACGGTCTCCTGCCAGCCTGGTTACAATGGTCATCACTGCTATTTACTGTTATTTTTTCTGGGCTGACAGCAAGGTTAGCACCAAACAAGACATAAAGAAGATAAAGTCCCACCCATAGGGGTCCCCCACAATCAGGCACTGAGTGCAGTCTCTGGCTATAAGGCCTTGGGTGTTGAGTGTCCAATGACAGGCTGTGGAAAAGAGAGGAGAACAGGCCTACGTCCTACTATCCTGGCCAAGCCAGGCAGGCATCAATAGAGAATTGGGATCACCAAGCTCAGATGTATCATTCCTCATCCTTGTTGGGGTGCAATCCGTTTGCCTCATCTTTGGGGGGCATCTCTCTACCCCTGCACCACAAATGTGGGATAAGCTTTATACTACTCAGGATGGGCTGGGACACAGAACCACAGGGTGTGAAGGAATAGTGAGTTTCCAGCCTGCTGGGAGGCTTACAAACAAGAGCAGTTTATCAGTCACAGCTATGGAAGCAACAGATTCCACTTTGGGTGAGGGCTAGCTTTCTGGGTCACCTTTTGGCCATGTCTTCACATAGTAGAAGAGGCAAGGGAGCTCCCTGGGGCCTCTTGCGCAAGGGCTCTGTGACCTCATCACCTTCTGAGAGCCTCAGCTTCAAACAATGGCCCATTAGGGATTAGGTGTGTGCTCGTGGCTCCAGGGTGTGTGGAGGACCACCTGGGTGACTCTCCTTGAAAGAGGAGCAGTTGTCTCCATTTTGGCTGTGCCTGACCCACTTTCCATGTACTGATCTATGCAGAGCTGGCTAGGCCTTTGCCTTATCCCTTCAATGGGCTTTTAGCAGTGCATAGTGGTCTAGCCGAGGTGCTGGTGGTAGTCACCAAAGGCAGCAGGTGCGCTTCCCCGGTCCCCCACCCATTGGTCCCTTGCATGAGCTGGGACAAGGTGGGATGAAGGGCCGAAGCCCTGTGGCCATGCCATTCCCTGGGATCAAGCCTCGAGCTAGAGGCTGTGACCTCCTGGGGCTGGACAGATTACACGTCAGAGCTGAAGTGCCAGCCCCAAAACACCAGATGCTACCTCAGTCGTGCCAGGCAGATTACTCTCTTGTGTCGTCCTCTCTGCATATTGCAGAGGTGATTTCTGCCTCTTGCCTAGCCCTGCGCCGGGCGCTCCCCTGCTTCCTGCCCTTCTCACAGTCACTCATCCTCAAGCCACTCCCTTCTTCACAAAGTAATAACACCCAGGTCTGGCCCTGGGTGGAGGCTTTCGTTCTGGTTAGCCATTATCCCAGCTGGACTTAAGACCCTTTGGCTCCCCCTCACTACAAATATGCTTCAGTGTTTTTATGCTCACTGTGAGTTGTACTGGAAGTGGTAGATTGGAATTATTTCGCTAGAATTCTAATAACTTTGCTTGGGATTGCAAATACAAACCTCCTGAGCCTCTGTGAGGACTGGGAAGGGGAGGACACAGCATTCAGGCTATTGTGCCCATGAAGCTAATATTGTGGAAGATGAGTTGCTGGGGGCAGAGCAAGAGAGGCACATGAAAGGAGGGGACTGAGGTCGGGTCCAGGGGAGAGCTTCTGATGGGCTTGGGAATCAAACAGAAAAGACTGTGCATCTCATGGTCCTCTTCCTGGCCCTGCCGGCATGGGCCCAGCATAGGGCTGAATCAAAAATCTTTGTTTTTCCAAGGGTGGAGTAGGGGGGATGCCCAGAGACCGAGACACAGAGGTGACTGCACAACACAGATATTTCAAATGTTGATGAAATAATCTTTTCCCCTGCACTGTGGCCACCCTGCCACACCCCTCTCCAGACTTGTCAGAAAGATAAAATAATCATCTCACTTGTCCTAAGGGCTCCTGAATGCCAGATGCTACTCTCAGTACCTGTGCCCATTATGTCACCGAAGCCTTACAAGAAGCCTGCAAGGCAGGGACCACACTGTCCCCAGGGACAGATGAGCATGAAGTCACCAAGCCACACAGCCAAGACCAAGTGGCACAGAGGCAGTGGAAGGAACGTCTGTGCAGAGGAGTGTCCTGTTCGGGGAGTGTCCTGTCGATCACAGGATTGGGACAGAATGTAGCATGGCTCCAAGGCACACAAGCAGAGCTCCACCCTTGTGATCCAGTGAGGGTGGCTGTCAGGAAACAGAGGAGCAGATGCACTAGGGAACGCGGGATTGAGAGGCACCCTGGTGCTTGGGCTTTCCATTGGCCTGGTGTCACCAGGTACACCAGATGTACCTTCTCACATCTGATTTGGGTGCTGGCATCCTGATACAGTGGGGTGATGCTTCTGAGCAGACTTTAATGTGTGTGTGTGTGTGCATGCATGCACGCATACAGGTAAAACATGCACCAGTCCACACAGGCCCCGTCTCCCCCACAGTTTACTCTCTGTCACTGTTTTCCAGGCCCCACCTAGCCCAGACAAGGAGACAGACGCATCGCCATTGTTGAAGGGCTGAGCTGCGTTGTACCCATGGCCCTTTGTGTTCTTCAGTTAAAATAGGAAGCAAGCTCGAGACAGTTCCGATGGCTGGCTCAGAGGATCGTAGCCCAGAGACAGGAGGGGTGGAGGAGGCAGAACGCAAGGAAAGGGAGAGAGAGAAAAAAAAAAATCAGCCACTTAAGGTCAGAGCCGGGAGAGCAACATGGAAATGCTGCCAACAGAATAGAAGCAAGGCACCTTCAAGGTTGGAAATGTGACAACAGAGCTGTTGTTGCCTCTGGGCTGGTGTCACTGTTAGGGAGACAGGAATGCTGGATGGGGGATGGAGGGGAGAGCCCAGGCTTCAGGTCTCAGATGGACCTGCCTGGCTCTTCTTGAGTGGGCTGCCATGGTCACTGTGGCCTCCTCACCACGGAAGGCTGATGGAGGAATTCTGATGGATGGCATTTGATGAGCTGGCATGCAAACACATGCAAATGAGGCTGAGAGGGCCTGTGGTGCTTTTATTGATTTATTTAGTTGAAACAAGAAATATATGCTCATAGTAAACAAATCAAAAAATTACAGATACATCAAAGAAGGAAATCAAATTCCTTTGTTAGCCCACCACCCCAGAAAAAAAATGAATAAAAGAAATTAAAAAAAAAATTGCTAACATTCTGGTGTATGTTCTTCCAGACAATTTTCAGCTCCTACATAGATAGCTTCTTTTTTTTTTTGTCACCAAAATAATTTCTTACTTTACATACTGTTTTGCAGCCTGTTTTTCTGCATTGAAAATATAACATAAATGAGCATAGGGCATTATAATTTAAGATTTCCTATTGTTGGAAATTCAGATTGTATTTGACATTCTTCACCAAGGTTAAGAGAGCCCCACAGTGTGATCGCAGGTGGCAGAATGAGCATTCCAAGACTTAGGGGGACCTGCGTGGAACGGGGTGGACAGGAGACTCTCAGCCCAAAACATTGTCAGAACAGAAGGGCTTTTATTATCTATGAGACTTGGGGGCGGGGGGGAAATGCTGGCTAGATCTCCGGCTTGCAGCCCAGAAGGGAGAAATGTAGAATCCTTGTGGCCACCCTTGAAGTATGAACCAGAAGGATGTGGTTAAGCATCTTGCCAGGGAGAAGAAGCAGGGAGCACATCCCAATGATCTATGCCTCTCCCCTCTTAACATCAAGAATTTGGCAACCTTGGCATGGAGAGCCCTAGGTCAGCTACTGCCAGGAAGGACAAAGAAACCAAAATCACCCTCGTCTGATGGGTAGACACCCCTAAAGGACAAAGAAAATGCCCAAAGAACCAAAACATCCCTCGAAAACTGACATCTACAGAGGAAAATGCATAGGGTGAGGTCATTCAATTAACTTTAGTGGAATACCTGCTACATGCCTGACTGCGCAGGCCCTTCGCATCTAGTTCTTGGTTTAATCCTCAAAAACACTGCTATGAGGAGGCTGGCCATCTACATCTGGGGACACTGAGGAGCAGGGAGAGGCATTGACTAGCCTACGGTCCCTTGGGTTCCTTGAGCGCAGAACTTGGGTGTGAATTCTGCTCCTTCAAAACCCCAGAGGGCCAGGGAGATAGCTCAGTAGACTAAGCACCTGCCTGGCAAGCGCAGGGTAGTGAGTTCAATCCCCCGTATTGAAAAAAAAAAAAAAAAAAGACAGGGTCCCCATGAAGAAACAGTCTGCAAAGTGTGGGCTGCAGAACAGCTGCTTCAGGGATGACTTGGGAGAACTGCTTTGCATAAAGGAAGAGACACTGAGGACCAGACCTTGACGGTGGGAGAGCAGAAAGGGTGTTAGGAGAGAGAGAGGGTGAATGGAGGGACTGGGAAATACATGAAATGGGCAAGAGGAAAGGGAGCTGGTCAGGCTGTCAGGTGGGAAGACTCAGAGAGGCATGCAGAGCCCACCCCATGGCTTTGGGGGATGAAAGGCCAGGCTGTCCTAGGAGTCTCAAGGGGCAGACCAGGCAGAATCAGGATGCTAGGTGACAGCAGCTGGCATGCCTGTCCTTTCAGGGGCCCAGACGCTGGACCAGGGGTGGAGACAGGGCTAGAGTCCTTCTTCATAGACTGGCTGCTGGCTTCCTCCCCTACTGCTGCTCTGACATGTCCCCCTGTAATTACAGCTTAGACCCTGAAGTGAAAGCCACTTTGGGCAAGATGAGGCTTTCCCCCTGTTGTTGAGCTTCATTTGTTTTGCTTCACATTTGCTGGTGCAGCATTAATGGCTTACGCAGGGTCCACGATCCTCCTGTGTGCTCTCTGAGGCTGGAGGGGGCATCCAAGCTCTTATTTGCCCATTTGGTTGCTTTTTAATTGCACTGAGTAGGGAAGCAGGCACTCTGAGCAGAGGGCACTGTTACGGCCAATATTTTTCATTATTGTTAGTATTTTTTGCTACTAATAATCCTGGTAAATGAGAAACTGTAATCTAGAGGATTGGGCTGTTAATTGAAAACTAATGCCAGGAAAAGACAGGCTGCAAATGGAGCACAGGAAAGAAAAGGAAATGCAAGCTCACCTTCTCCCCAGAGCAGAGCAACGATGTACAGTGCAGCTCTTCCTGCCCGGCAGAGAGAGCCAATCTGTACCCAGGGAACCCAAGAGAACATTCTGGGTTACGATTAGCACCATTGTTATTACTAGTATTATTAAAAATGTGCTTGGGGGTATGGATGGGCTGCAGTGCACCCCTCCAGGGGTTGAGAACAGAGAAGTAGAAAGGAGGCCCAAGGACTTTCTGAAGTCAGCTCCTTAATCAACCACTTGAACCCCTCATGCTAGATGCTGGAGAAATCGAAAGCTAACACTCAGTGCTGATGAGCTCAGAAGGCAACGACTGCGCACTGCACCTCCACGGCAAGAGAATAACTTGTGGAGATTGTCTGCAAAGTCATCTGAAAGTATGCCTTCCTTTGGCACCAGAAACAACTCCCCAGGGAAACAGGAAGGGAGGGGAGGTACATGTGTCCACAGGGGTCCAGGATAAGAGCCCCCAGGCCCCTCCTTTCCCGACAAGCCACAGACAACTGAGGCTTAAATGAGTTAGCTGAGCGAGTGCCTCTGTCCTGCCCACCCCAGTGCCTCTGCTCCATGGCCACATGGGTGACTGGCTACCACAATGGATGGCACAGACATGGAGTTTGTCATCACCACCAAATTTCTATCTGACAGCGTGGTCCGGAGGGTTATATCCAAGACAGTCTCTCTTAGCAACCACAGGGACATTCAGGAGAAATGCAAGTACGGTCCCATGAGCACTCCACTGAAAGTGCTTCAATGTTTGTCATTGCTGTCTCAGTGGGGTCCAAACTCTTCCCATGGGTCCCCTCTGGCACCATCTTGGGCCCGTCTCGGCCTCGTCCAAGTTCAGCAACGCTGATCTCCGGTAGCTCTGGGACCTGTGACTCCTTTACAGCTCCTCTGGCCGCCTCCCTCACTCCTCCAGTCTAGCATGGAGAAGTGGCTGCCAATCTGGGAAGCGGGCCCAGGAGAAACATAGCTAAGCACAGCCTGCCAGGCGGGACCCTTGTGTCCCCATCCTCCATTCCCTCGATGACCATAGTGACTGCAGCCTCTTCAGACCCCCAGTTGGCCTCCTTCACAAAAAAGACCCCAGACTCTGAACCCATTTTGGATCTTTGAGAACAGGGAGGGCAATGAGAAACAGGAGTCAAGAACCATGGCCTGGCCCCACCCCACCATGTGCCTTGTGGAAACACAGATCCACAGACTCGGCATCTGAGGAGACACACCAGGTCTTCTCCAACCTCCTCACAGTGAGCGGTTTAACAGCCTCTCAAAACCTGAAGCTCACCGGCCCTTGGAAAAGCCACCCTTACACTGTGAGAGCCACCCCTCTCTCTCTGGCACACATCTACAGTCCTGGGTCTCTGCTCCCAGGCCTGCCTCTTTTGCTGAAGGGCAGCCCCTGAAGGACGGGGCCCTGTCCCGATCCTCCTTCCAGCCCCAAGCCCAGCTGAGCATGCAGAACCTAGCTGAGTGAAGGAAGAAGCAGGAGACCACAGCTCCACATTATAAACCTGAACTAGATGTTTCCTGAGAAAAGCCTTATGAAGTCTACAGCTGGGATGCTAAATCGAGTTAAGGCATTCCTGATGATCTTAATGGGTATTGTTATTTTAAATTAACTAATTAATCTGATTTTAATGTACTCTCACAATGCAGCCTTGTCATCATCATTATCATTATTTTATGGCTCTCTGAATCCAGCCTCACATTACAGCAGCAGTGGTCCTGTTTGCCAGGTGTATCAAAATTATTGACTATACACACATTTCTGGGTTCCATTAAAGGTACCCGCCTTGACGCTAGTGGAGACTAATAGCCAATGGTCTGAGCTGTTGCTAATATTATTATTCTCTCTCCTGAGTCTGATTTATCATTTGAAATCCAATGTCCCAGGGAGGGCATGAGGGGAATGCCTGATGCCTACAGAAGGGACAGCTCTTTCTTCTGCCCCCAAGCGTCCGAGGTGGGGCCCATCTCATGAGGTCTCCTCTCCTTCACACTCCATGGTTAAAGCTCATTTCTCAGCAAGGTCTCTTTCCCCTCAAGTTCTTCTTTGTTCTCTCTGCTTGTGGTCAGGGACATTAGCCTCACTGCTGGTTGATGTCCCTTCCCTGGCTGTCCTTCTGGAAACCACGCATTGCACGGCTGCACTCGCTTCCCCAGAGCTCAGCTCCAGTCCAGTGCCTGGTCCTCTTTGCCTCCCCCACGCCCCTGTTTAGTGACTTAGCAAGACCTTATCTTTCTCCAAAAGAAAACCTAAAAAGGGCTGGGGATGTAGCTTAGTGGAAGCCCCAAGGTTCAGGTCCCAGTACGAAAGTCTAGGGAAGGCATGTACAGCAAGCAGTGAGACACAGTGACAGGTACAGGTGCAGAGCAGCCCAGAGGTGGGTCTCTGTGGGCCTCGATGGAGGAGGCAGTCAGGGAAGGCTTCTCAGAGACAGTGATGTTCATGCTGTCCTGAGGATGTGCTGTGACCTCACCTTTTGGCTCAAATGGCTCCTTTTCTTCCCTCCTTTTTGTGTAACCTCCCGGCTACCAAGTCATCACAGTCTCACCCCTTTGGGTGATGCTGGGACTCTGAGCCCATGGTCCTTTCCACCTCCTCTGAGCAGCTCCATCGCAAGCTACAAAATCAAATGGTTTCCAGTTCGATCTCCAAGTAAGTCTCCTCTTCATAGGTGTGCAGAAAGCCCTTTGGCAAGCTCCTTCTTTCTGGAATGGTCTTGCTTCAAGCATCCTCATGGTCCCCCCTCCTCACCCCTTCTGGTCTCTGCTTGGAGGTCACTGTACTGAGCCTTCCTTGACTTTCCCCAGGGCATATTCTCCTGTTGTGCTTCTTCTCCGTCCCCTCCTTCACAAGGATGGAGAGGAATCTTTCCTATTGTTCTCCCGAGCTCGTACTATCTATCAGGTAATATACTCGCCATTTCCATTTGTCTGTTGTGCAGATCCCTCCACTTCCAGGTAAGCCCCATGGGAGAGATATGTCTGTTTCCTTCCCCATTGTGACTAATGTGCACCACAGAGCTCCCAGCACGAAGCAGGTGCTAATGCCCATTGTTAATCTAGCAGAAGGAATAAAGGGAACAAAGTCACCTTGTGTCATTTGCTATACAGTATGAAGTGGGTGGGCAGAGCCACTCCTCCACGGAACACATCTACTCAGAAGCTAGCTGAGGTTTCCACGTCCTTTGAGCAAGTGGTAAATCCAAGTTGAAGCCTTAATTTCTCTACCAATGCCACTCAAAGAGCTCTGCCCACCACTGCTGAGAACTCAAGGCCCCTGCCCTCCTGGCTGCCCATTTGATTAATTGGCATTGAATCCAACCGGGAAATATGCAGGTCCATGCATATTTGAGGATTCACTCCAAGGCAGGCTGGTATGATCAGAGGGGGGTGCTGGGGCTTGACTGAGGGGTTGGGGTGATCCTCTTTGGCATAGGTCCTAGAGGTCTTAGCCCCTAGCCACCTGGCCAGCTCCCATCCTTCCACACCAGAGCTACTTCCCTGATCTGCTCTGCCCTCTCTAAAGCTGCCTCCTGAGCTCTGCAGATGGCTCTGCCCACCACAGAACCCCTGGGGTCTCCTCTGTAACCCTCAAATAGTCATATCCCAAGTGGGAACACACACACACACACTATTGAAGAGAAATCCCAGCCTAATAAAGTGCAGTGGGTTTGGTTTCTATTTTGTTATTATCACTATCCCCAGGGGTTAGAGAGAGGAGAAATTGGCCTCCAAGATGATAAGCAACATGCCCAAGGTCCCATGGTGAATCAAAAGCAGTCTTCCCAGGCTACAAAGAACAAATAAAATCAAGAGGACCTTCCCTTGCATGCTAGCTGTTCCCCGGGAGCATTGCTTCAAAGGCACAGCCTTGCCTGACCTCTCCTTCTCCTGCTTTCCGCTACAACCTCCACCATCCACCCTGGGCTCTGCACAGTCACTCTCAAGAAAAAGTCCTGCTCTTTACCCCCAGTTCTTGGTGACTGCTTGGCTTTGTACATGGAGATTTATCAGGCTCAATACATTTGTGTTCCATAGCATTTCACTGGATTGTCTTCATGGCCCACGCCATGTTTCTCCCCCAGTGAGCTCCAATGCAGCTTTCATGCTCTGCTGTGGTGCCACTTCCTCTAGGAAACTCTCCTTGATTTGCCATAAAATATACACCTGCTAATTTAATAGAATGAATGGATGGAACCTTGTCTGCATCACAGTCTTACAATTGCTCTTTTATTTGCATGTGTTAGCCAGAGAGCAGGATCCAGGCTGCCTTTGCTTCTGTGGCCTTTCTGCTGCATGCCCCTGGGCTGACATGTAGAGGAACTCTCCCCACATGCTCTAATGTGTCTGTCACATAGATCAAGAGATGCGATTCACACCCAGACTGCTGGCTCAAAGCCTGGGTGCTCGATTAGACTGACAGTTGGTGATCCGGGCCGTCTCTGTTAGAGCAGCCTTCTGAAATTTTAAAGTGTATACAAATCATCTAGAGATCTTGGTAGAATACGGATTCTGATAAGTAGGTCTGAGTGGGTCGTAAGATCCTGAATTCTAAGTCTGCAGGAGATGCTGGTGATAGACTGGGGAGGCCATTTTGGGCGGCAGGTGTTGGCCTAGAAGTAGAATCAAAAGGCACAGAAGAGCAAGCTCTGAATCCATGAAGTGTGCCATGTATTGCTGAATGAGAGTCAGTGCTATGTTCCTCAGCTCTATGTAGCAGGACATCTTACACTGGCTGGGCTGACTGAAACACATTCATTTTAAAGCATTGCTGAATTCTTAGTAACTTTTCATCTTTTTCCCCATAGATAGATGCTGAACAGAGTCTAAGGGATCTTGTGTTCTGCTCTCTTCAGGAGCTGGCTGGCAGGAAACAGGTGTTACAAAAAGGAGCACAGAGGACAGGGACCCGAGAGCAGCTGTGGGAGCAGCTTCCTGGAGTGAAGTAAGGGTCACTCCAAGATGCTCTTTGTTGGCATGGCAACAGTAAATAGCTGACCATATTTAATTAATAAATGGAAAACAGAGGAATGGGAGGGAAAAATGAGAGAGCCTGCTGCTGGCTGCCTCCTCTCCTAGCATCTGAGGGCTGATGGGCTTTCTGATGGAGCAGTGGATGCTGGTGAGAAATAAGAGATTTCTCAGGCTGCCCTGTGCTCCCAGTGCTGAATGCAAGACCTTCCCTAAGCAGGGAAAAGCTGAAGGAACAATGCCCTATGCAACACAGGGGCTCAGTAAAGCTATCTCTGTGATAACAACAGCAATGAGCGTGAATTACCATTGGCCTGTGCCAGGCATTCCGACATGCTGTTCACACACGGAACTAGTCTTCATGAACAGAGACCTGATGAGGAAGATGTTAGTGCTACCACCTTGCAGAGGAGGACACTGAGGCTGGGAGAAGGTGAATGACTTCAACACATGGCTAGCAAGAGGCTGTGGTAGTCTGTGCATTATGACCTTTGTGTGAACACTTCTCATTGAATCTAGGCTGGCTTTTTATGAACCTTAAACAATGCAATACAACCAGATGCGATGTGGCAGCACCCAGCACCACTAGGAAGAAGCCTCCAGCTGGTCCTGTGCTCCTGGAGCCCTGGGCCACCACACAGGAAGCCAAGCTATCCTGCTGGAGGAACTCCGGGGAGCAAGAGGAGAAGGAGAAAGAGAAAGAAAAGGAAAAGCCAAAGGAAAGGAAGAGGGAAAGGGCGAGGGACAGAGAGATGAACCTAGACTGTGGCAACCTGCTCCTGGAGACCACCAAGGCCAGCAGAAGAATCCCCTGCTGAGCCCAATCCAGGTGACAAAGTCATGAGCTAATACAATGGTGGTTCTTTTAAGTTCCTTGATTCTGAATAGTTGGTTACACAAGAAAAACAAGTGCCACAGCAAGTCTCTCAGTGACCTATGGGACCAGCTCTACCTGTCTGCCCACCTCACCACCAGCTCCTTACTCCTGCTTCATGCAAAGTATGCAGGTCTCCCAACCCACAAAGAAGAGCTGCTTCCAACTCTTGACTTGACCGCATAAAGCATCCAAATCATTTCCCTTGGCATCTCCACTCATGGTGGTGGTGCTCCTGGGTAGCTCTTGCCACTCCCACCCCACAATCTCTCCAGTCCATTCACCATGGCATCAGGCCAGCCCACCCCTGTGCTTCTTACTACCTGGCCTATGTGGTGTAGCACAGTAACCACCCCCACCATCTGCTACCTTCTCCAGACTCCCTTCCACTTCAGCAGAATCTTTCTCCACCTTGTGGGCTTCCCAGGAGGCTCCCTCTGCCTAGAACACCCTCCTCTAGACAGCATTCTTCTCCCAAGGCTGATCTCTCCATCCCATCACAGAGAAAGTTCTCTTTGTTCCTTTTTTAAGCAACATCTTTTTAGGCAACACCTCACCCCCAGGTGCTTGCCTCTATGTATTCTTGAACTTCACATAAAGAGGATCATCAGTATTTACTTTTCTGTAACTAGGTTCTTTCACCCAATATAGTGCCATTGAGATTCAGCATGTGTGTGATGGTCTATTTCTTCTTATTGCTGAGTATTACTCTGTTGTACTGTATTTCCTTTGTTCATTCCTTTTCCTATTGGTAGGTATTCAAAGTTGTTTCTATTTTGGGGTTTTCATACAACTATTATGAGCATTTGCATACAAAGCCTTTTTATAGATGCATACTTTAAAAGCACCTAGGAATAAAACTGGTAAGTTGAAAAATAGGTGCATATTTACCTCTGTTAGAACCATCCATTTCCCAAAGCAGCTGCCCCTGGCACCTTCCAAGAGCAGCTGTGGTCCTGTTCCTCCCAAGCTGGAACCCACACATGCCACTGTTGGCCAACTCAGTTCCTGAAGAATGTGAATCAATGACATCAAGCACCTTTTCACTTGTCACCTTTCACACCTTTCACTTGGTGATAAGGTGTGCCCTATACAAAATGTCAATCTGGATCTTTTAATTAGTTTTAACTGCATTCTTCATCTGTTTATTATTGATTTCTATGTCAGTTTTCATGATGTTCTCAAAAAACAGGAAATCACTCCCTAACACCATTAGCCACATTGTCACACACATTCACACACACACACACACACACACACGGCAGAAGGACACACACCTCAGACAAGGCAACCCACCCTCCGCATATTGTACATGAATGCATGCACCACAAACACTGCATCTAGGAACCCCACATGTATACAGCACATTCAGTGCATATGCACACGGCACACAGACACACCCCATGCCACCCATCACATGTATACCTCACAGACACACATTCTACATGCACACACCCTACATGAACACACCGCCTACTGTGCATTTGCCACACAGATGTGCACACACACTGCAGCAGAGGCTACAAGCACACGCAACCACACATACCATAGGCTTACACACACACCACATATGCACACCCCATTTATACACACACACAACACACACATATACCCTTATGCACATTTATACACACATACGCATGCTGCATACAACACACAACACATGAACATAGCATGTACAGCCACACCCCTACATACAAACATTACACATAACATGACCCCACACACACACCACACACTTGGGCCCCTCTTTTGTCCCCTCACAGGATCTCTTGCTTCTCCCGGATGTGCTCTGCAGAGTTGAAAAACTCTGTCACGTAGCTGTGCGTTGGCTTCTACCTGTCCCAGGCTGCCCCACTCATTGTTCCCTCTCCAGCTCGAAGCACAGCCCTAGGCACACAGGAGGCCTTGAACATTTTGCTTCACTCAGGGGCTGTCACTGAGTGCATAGAACATGCTGCGTGATGCTTGAGGTTTTGAGGCACCACTGCCAACAAGACGGATGAGCGCTCTGCTGTCATGGGGCTGCCATCCCCAACAGGCAGGGATAAGGCCTGTGAATCACGGTCACCCTGATAAAGGAGCCAGCAGGCCGTGCTGCCTGGGGTGGTGGGGCAACTCCTGATGAGACAGCATTTGAACAGGTGTCCAACTCGAGAGAGGAACCACCTGGATGCTTGGGGCTGGCCTGGCAGGAGGCTCCACAGGAGTGGGATGACAGACTGGGAGTCAGACTGAGAGCTCTAAGGCTTGGGGTATGCATACTGTAGGGCTGGTTCTCAAATCTTTTTGCACCACAATCCACTGAAAACAAATGCACATGCCCTTGTGCACCCACAGTCACTTATATAGCTTTTCATAGCAATACATATCTTTATTGCATATGCAATAGCCTCTATTATTTTTCTTCTTTACTCTTCTGTGCCATTTTATTCTATTTCACAGAATAAAAATGCTAATCATGACGCACCAGATGGATTGCCTGACCTGCTAATAGATTTCTATGTAAATGGCAAAGATTTCGGATATTCCTGAGAGAGAAGTGTCCAAAGGATCAATTTTGGATGGAAGCAGGACATGTCCTCATCTATGGTTAATTTTTAAAATTCATTTTGTTTTTAACATTTTTAAGGGAAAACTATAAACAGACACAGTGCTACGAATGCTCTGCTGTCTTTGCTCCCTCTCCCCTCCCTCTCCCTGTCCACTTGTCATGCAGAACCATTTTAACACAAATCTCAAATATTGTATCATTGCACCAATATTCATCCATATACATTACTAACAAATAACAGGAATGCCATCTTTAGACTCGGGGAAAATAGCAGCAATTATTTAATATCTTCTCTTACTCAGTTCATGATCAATTTTTCTTGATTGTCTCAACATGGGTTTTTCTAGCTGGCTGATTTGAATTCATTTGTAAAGAAAATCTGCGTATTGCATTTGGTTGGGATTTTTTCCAAGGCTCTCTCTTCCTTCCTCCCTTCTCTCTTTCCCTCTCTTTTCTCCCTCACCCTCCCTCTATATTGAGGTCTAAGCTGCATAAAGACGAGCAATTTGTTGGCTTTTGTCAGTTGTATAGGTCCATGTAACAAGCAAATAAAAACTTTCAGCACCTCCTAAAAACCGCCCATGCCTCTTACCAGTCAACCTGTGTCACCCCCTCCCCAAGGCAGCTCTTTCTGACATCTATCAACATACATTAGTTTTACCTCTTCTTCGAAGGCTTAAATATGGTACTGTGAAGTGCGTAGTATCTGGGCTTATTTATTTATTTAGTTAATGTGTTTAGGACAGGGTTTACCAGGTCCGCAGGGTCTCACTACACAGACTGGACTCATAGTGATTCTCCTGTTTTCAGCCTCCCAGGCGCCCGGATTACTGGTGCACATGCCAGCAAGCCCAGTCTCAATCGCCCTCTCAGTGTGCCTTGGGGGTGGGACTGGCACAGCACAGGCTTGTTTTTAAATACGGTCTGTGGCAATCACTTTTGTTGTGTGTACTAGTAATTCATTGTCCCTTAGCTGTGTTCCATTGTGTGGGTGGAATAGAGTATTTTTCTTTTTTCTCCTTATTCTTTGTCTGTCTGCCTGTCTTTCTTTTTAGGATGGTACCAAGGATCAAACTCAGCACCTTGCACTTGTTAGGCAGGCACTTATGTCACTGATCTATCTCCTGGTCCTTCTTTTCTTTTTCTGTCTCTCTGTGTCTATGTTGTCTGTCTGTCTGTCTGTCTGTCTGTCTGTCTGTCTGTCTGTCTCTCTCTCTTTCTCTTACCTTCAGTACTGGGGACTAAACTCAGCTCCTTTGCACTGAGCTACATTCCTAGACCTGCTTATTTATTTATACTTCGAGGCTATATCTTGCTAAGTTACTAAGTTGTCCAGGCTGGGCCTAAGCATGCAATTCTCCTACCTCCACCTCCCAGATGGCTGGCCCTACAGACATGTATGGGTAAGGAATTGCACACACTCCCACACCTGGCTGGAATACAATTTAATCACCCATTATCTTGCTGGTGAACATTTGGATCACTTCTACTTTAGAATAGCTAAAAACAATGCTTCCTGAAGCACCCTACGAGCCTTCTTTGGAGAGTCATGTTTTTACATTGCTGTTGTATAAGACCAGCTCTTCTGGGTCCTTATTACTTTCATGTTAATTTACATTTCTTGGGTAAAATTTTGTGGTTGTTTTATAAATCTGGCTCTTCTGGGTCCTTATTATTTTCATTTGAATTTTAGAAACAGGCTGCCAGTTTCTATTAAGAAACCTGCTGAGATTTTGATTGGGATCATATTAGATGTATAGATTAATCTGGAGAAAATGACAGCCTTAAAAACATTGACTCTTTCATCCATAGGAGAACTATATCTGTCCATTTAGCAGGGACCTTTGTAATTTCTTTTAGCAAAGGTTTGAGTTTTCAGTGTAGAGATCTTGCACGTTTTCTGTTAAATTTATTCCTAGTATATTTGACTCTTTCCTGTTATTTTAAACAATATTTTAAAATTTTTATTCTCTACAAATACAAATGAATTTCATATATGTGATTCCTATACCATAATCTTGTTAAACATACATACTAATTCTAGCAATTATCACATTAAACATTAGAACTATCTATATTTATGACAGTTTTCTTCTTTCCAGTGGTTGTAGCTTTCATTTCCTTTTCTTGCCTTATGGTGCTGCCTGGCTCTACAACAAAGCTGGATAAGTATGAGAACCCGTATTACTCTGCAGTTTTATGGGGGAAAAATTTGTATAATATGTCGCCTGTGAGTGTGATTTAGCATGAGATTTTTCATAGATGATCGTCATAAAATTTAAAAATATATTACTTTCTATTTCTAGGATACTGAGAAAAAATTTTTTATTATGAGATTTGTATTTTATCAAATATCTTCCTGCACTTACTAAGATGGTCAAATGTTTTTCTTCTTTATACAGGTCTATGATAAATTAGGTCTATGATAAATCCATGTCCCATGGATTCTGTAGTGATGGTGTCTCTTTAACTTGATATTAATAGTTTGATTTTTTCTGTCTTTTTTTTTTTCTTTATCACTTTATCTGAGCTTCACTGATTTTATTAATATTTGCAAAGGAGAAATTTCTGCTACTTGGTCAAATGATTTTTAAGCATTAAGTTGCCCATGTAGTCTTGAAGCAATCTCACCTGTTGATGTAAGAATTAGCCTTCTAAAATATGCCTGGATTAACTCTCTTTAGCTTTCTGCTTTTTTAACCTAAATTTAAGGAGGATGTTGGCTTATGACTCTCTTTTCTTGAAAATTCTTATCAGATTTTGGTATTGTAGATTGTGCTGATCTCATACAATATGAGGGTGTTGCTGGGAGGGAAGTATTGTTTCTTTTTTAAAAGTTTCAGAGAAAACATCAGAAAAATGAACTGTAAATGTAACTTCTTTGTGCAGAGGGTTTATTTATTTAAAAATAAAAACTATTTATTTTTAATTCCTAGAACCAGTGTAAGGCATTCATATTTTCCATTTTCTGGTGATACGTTATGTTCTTCAAGGAATTACCCATTTCATCCAAGAGAAATTTGTTAACTCTAATTTCACCCAAATTAATAACATATTTTTGTATAATACTGCTTTATCACCTCTTATTGTCCCATGGATTCTGTAGTGATGGTGTGTCTTTAACTTGATATTAATAGTTTGGTTTTTTCTGTCTTTTTTTTTCTTTATCACTTTATCTGAGCTTCATTGATTTTATTAATATTTCCAAAGGAGAAATTTCTGTTACTTGGTCATCCTTATGGATTTTATCTATTGCTTTCCTTTGTCTATTTCATGGATTTCTGCTTTTATCTTCAGCATTTCCATCCTTCTAGTTTGGGTTTAATTTGCTGCCTGCCCTGGCTTCTTAAGGTGAATTTTAAACATTAATTTATTTTCATTATGAGCATTTAATGCTGTAAGTTTCCCTTAGTGCAGCTTCATTTTCAATGTTTGATATACTATGTTTTCATTTATGTTCTACTTTAAAATCTCTTCTAATTACTTTATTTGGCCAGTGAATGATTTAGAGGTATATTGCTTAATTTCCAAGTATTTGCAGATAGCCTAGAATCTCATTGCTATCGATATATGATTTAATTACGTCATGCTTAAAGAAAAATACCCTGAGAAGTTTCTTTTCTCTAATCTTTGAGGATGTTTGTGCTCGAGCACAGAGTTGTTGTTGATGAGGAATTATAGACCTGTGAAAGGAAGCCCTTCCTGCCACTGTTGAGCTCTCCCGTGTTCCACGAAAACCAGCCTCTCCGTGTTGCTTACTAACGTTGCTCAAATCAGGTTGCTCTACTTGTTCTGTCAATGGTGACACTCGGGCACCAAGATCTCCACGTGTGATTACGTCTTTGTCTATTCCTGTCAATTTCAGCTTCACATATTTTTAAGTTTTGGTATTGGGCACATACGACTTTAAGGTTGATAGAATTTCTTGACATGTTGACCCTTTTTATCAAAATGAAATGGGGTCTGAAGGGGTTACTTAGCAATAGAGTGTCCAGCTAGCATACCCCAGGCCCTAGGTTCCATCCCAGCACTACAAAAAGACAGGAAGGGAGGAAAGAAGAATCTGTGGAGGGTTACGAAACGCTGGTTGTACTCCCTAGGATATCTGCTTTATCTGGTACTCAGTCCTCTGATGCGAGGTGTTTGTATTGGTCAGTGCATTGGTATTATATGAAAATGAGTTTGCTATAAATAGTTTCTAGACACAAGTTTGTTTTTTTTTTTCTATTGTAACAATCTCTGTCTTTAATGTAAGAATGCTATAGTCTGTGTCTAGATGTTTCCCACAAAAACCTAACACAGTTTCAGCTGGGGCTTTTTTAGAGATGGCTGAAGCCCGAGAGTGTGTGATTGATTCATGGTTCAATGCAAAGCATCCGGGTTCAGGGGTTAAGGGTGAGTGATGGCTGGATCCACCCACTGATTGGACTGGCACCAGCCTAATCCCGGTAGAGCGGACACGATATAAGGGACAGAAAGAGGCTCATCTCCTCTCTCCATTGTTGCTTTTGCTGTTTTCTGCCCCTGTGGATGGCTGCCCTCTGCCACGCCCCCCTGCCTTGGAGCCAGCTGATGATGGACTGAAACCTCTACAGACTGTGGGCTAAGTCAACCTCTCCCACTTTAACTTTAAGCATTGGGTACTTTGTCTCAGCAACAAGAGTAAAGGAACTAAGACAGATTTGTTGAAAATTTTTTAAAATTTAGGGTTTGATGTGAGTCTATTTTCAGTATTTGCTTTCTGTTTACCTTCTTAGCCGTCCCTCTGCTCTCCTTTCTCTGCTATCTTTTTAGATTACTTTTCAGTATTCCATTTTGCCTCTTCGTTGGTCTTTGTAAGTAATGCTTCTTGGTGCTGAGCTTGCTGCTTGCTCTAGATTCTAACGTGCATAGTCTTCTGTCATGTAATTTTGTCCCATTTTACAATTCAAAACTCCTGCTGCTACGTCATGCGCTCTTGCCATTACATGTGTGCACATTTGGTGCACACATTTGATTCTTTCCGTGATCCTGGTTGCAACCAAGTGGGACGAGAACCAAATCAAATTCAGTGGTGAGGGTCAACCTTGACCCCATGGGAAAAGAATGTTCTCATACAGTTCACTTGGCAACCAGAATTGCAGAGAAAATAAATTGAGCTTATAACCAAGGTACCACTGTATTTTATTTCTACATGAGGAAAAGCCCAGCGAACACGGCTATGATTTATACATTAACCAATTGTCTGCCACAGAGAACTCTACATACATGTATATAAACTACAAGTTTTAATTCTGCTACAGTTTACATTGTTGGGTACTTTTACTTCCACAGATAAAGACTTCCAACAGGCTAAAGCACTGTTAACATTTCTTTGGGGGTAGGACTGCACAAGAAAATTTTCTCTAGTTTTGTCAACTGACACTGCATTTCACTTTGATTTTTCTGATTACCTGCATGAGACTTAAACGTCTACATTAAAAGTTTGATGTCTCTGTTTTTAACACTTTGTTATTCCATTGTCTTCTGGTCTCTTTCATAAAAAGTGACAATCTTTTAATTTTTTTTTAATGGATTTGGTACAGAGTCTCACTATGCAACTCAGACTCATAGTGATCCTCCTGTTTTCAGTCTGCCCAGCACTGGGATTACAGATGGGCACCACCAGTCCCTGTGGCTGGCTCAGTGTGCCCAGGGGCAAGGCTAGCTTGGTACGAACTTCAGTCCCTTGCAGGCCCTTAATTTTTTTTTCTCTTTACATACTATAAAAACTTTAGTTGATGGTTTTAAAGGCTTTGTCTTTGGTTTTTGCCAGTTTGCCTATGATACAGCTATGTACAGTCATTGTTTGTTTCTTCTTGTTCTTCTTCCTCCTCCTCCTTCTTCTCCTCCTCCTCCTCTTCCTCTTCTTCCTCCTCCTCCTCTTCCTCTTCTTCTTCCTCCTCTTCCTCTTCTTCTTCCTCCTCCTCCTCCAGAACTGGGGATTGAACTCAGGCCCTTGTACTTATTCTACTGAGCTACCTCCCCAGCCCTTCAAATATTCTTCTTCTGCATATTTCTCCTCTCCTTTTGGGATTCTAATTGCAAATGCATTGAGCCATATTGATGCTGTGCTATAGGGCTCAGGTGACCTGGTCATTGTTTCTTGTCTTTCTGCTCTATGTCAGACAATTTCTTTTGACCCAGCTTCAAGTTCACTGATTCTTTTCTTAAAAAGTACTTTATTTGTTTGTTTGTTTGTTACAGGGTCTTGCTATGCAGTTCAGACTCATAGCAATCTTCTTGTCTCAGTCTCACCAGTGCTAGGATTACAGGTGTGAGCCACCACACCCAGTTTCTGGGCCCCCATGGCTTGCCCAGGGTTCCGGGGCTGGCATGACATGTAGTACTGGGAATAGAACTCAGGTCCTCATGCCTACTGGCCATGCGCTCAGACCACTAAGCTACCTACCAAGCCCCAAGATCACTGATTCTTTCTTCCGCTGTGTTCAGTCTGATGTTAAGTTTGTTGGGTAATTTTATATTTACAATGTAATAGGATTTTGTTTTAGATTAAATGTTTGGTTCTATTTTAGAGGTTAATGCTGAAGTTTATGTTGTTTGCCCCTCACACTAGATGTATTAAAATATCTAAATTTATCATTTTAAAGCCCTCTCTAGTTCACCGTAACTTTGGGGATGACTCTGGCTCTGCTTCTACGCCTCTTTCCCCTTCTTGATGATTCAGCACACATTCCTGCTTCATTGAGTGTCTTGTAATTTTTAATTATATTTCAGGCATTATGTACAAAAGAACAGTAGAGAATATAATATACAATTCTTCACTGAGGTGGAGGCTGGGTCAGCACAATCTACGGTTGAGCTGAGTTAAATCTGAGTTTCACTGCAACTTTGGGGACAGCTAGTTCTCCATCAACTTCAAATGTCTGCATGGCTTAGTAAGGACTTCTTGCAGCAAGGCTTCAGATCAGAGCATCCAAAGTCTTCAAGTCCACAGAACACAGAAGCGTCAGAAGCAGAGAGAGCACCAGTCTTCCAATCTTTCTCTGTCTCTGCATCCCTGTCTTCTTATCTCTTTCTGTCTGTCTCTGTGTGTGTGTGTCTCTCTCTGTGTCTCTCTCTGTCTTTGTCTCTGTCTCTGTCTCTCTGTCTCTGTCTGTCTCTCTGTCTGTCCCTGTCTCTCTGTCTCTGTCTCCCTCTGTCTTTGTCTCTGTCTCTGTCTCTCTCTCTCAGCCCTTGCTTTAGAGCCCGAACATTGGATTTGGGATCCACTGGTGAGTTATTTTGTTCCCCAGTGCTATCTGGCTCTATGCCTAGAGCAGACCTCTGCACCTTGCTTCTCTGTCCCTGTCCTTTGGCTTGATGCACTTTGCCCCACATAATGCCCTGGAGTATAGCAAAAGCATCTCTCAAACATCCTGACATGTCTTCAGTCACTGCCATATACTCGGGGAAGAACTGGAAAGGGTCACTAGGCTTTGTAGAAACAAACCTGTCAGGTCAGCCTCTACCCAACTATGAAAGGTTTGTGAAAGTTGTTTCTTTTTGTTCCAGTGTGTAGTAGCTTTAGCCCTTCTGCTACCATCATGAGTCCCTTCTGTCATAGAAGAGACTTCTAAGTGTGTTCTCAGCTCTCTGATAGATTGTTAAAAGTATGATTATGTAGCTCATCCAGGTTGTTCCCATTTTTAGCACAGAAAATGGAGTGGCCAGCCCTTGGAACTTTCTAAATTCTGAGAATAAAAAGGCGTTCCAACCAGCAGTGGATGTCCTGATAAATAATGATTGAGTGAGTGCCTGTCTCTCCTGCGCGGAGAGCTCCTGCTCCCTTTGTCTGGAAGATGCTCGCTCGGCCTTCGTGTCTTCCTCCTTAAAGCATTTCCCAATTTCCCAGCAATTTTCCTGGGGCCCTGCTTATGCTATACTTCTGTGTTCTTTGATCCTGCTTACATTAAAGCTATTTTTTCACCATATCATAATTGTTTGCATGTCTGTCTTCTCTGCTGAACTTTTAATTCCTTGAGGGCAAGAACCTTGTAGTTAATAAATTATATACATATATACACACATAGAAATGCAATGTACATATACCCACTGTCTAATACACACACACACACACACACACACACACACATATATATACTATACAGTAATTACTAAACTGACATAACACCTAATAATGAGTGAATAATAGCTAATGAGTGAATATTGATCTCATGTTCAGGTCCTAGAGCCCTAACCTAGTCATGGAAAGTATGCAGCATGCATTTATGAAATTAATACATAAAGAAATGAGTTAATAAATCAGGAATGGTGACAGACCTTATAATCCAAGCATTCTTGGAGACTGAGGCAGGAGGGCTGCAAGCTTGAACCCAGGCAGGGAAACCTAGCAAATCAAAAGACCATGTCTCAAATTAAATAATAACAATAACCATCAAGGGCTGGAGACATAGCTCACTCCAAAGGGTTCAATCCCCAATAGCAAAACCAAATGCCTGTTCTCTGTCCTGAAGCTTCATCAGTAAGAAATGTAATTACCACTGCCTAATGTGTGATGTTTTAATGTCTATTTAGTGGGGAAGAGACTGTGTGTGTAAGGTCAAGTGTTTATTTACATATGCAAACTAACAGTTCTGTCTGGTATCATGAGCTTGGGGTGTTTGCTTTGAAATGTAGATTCTTGGCAGTGTAAGCCAAGGGAGTCTGTGCCCTCACGTAGTGTTTTCTTTTTGTTTTTTTGAGGCAGTGCCAGGCAATGAATGGCATTCAGGCTGGCCTGGAACTCACTGAAATCCTTCTTCCTCAGTCACCTGGGATTATTGGGGCAAGTGACCCATGTGATGCTTTTGCACTCTCTCTCTCTCTCTCTCTCTCTCTCTCTCTCTCTCTCTCTCTCTCTCTCTCTCTCTCTCTCTCAATTTCATACTTTTTTCTCATGTAGCTCCA
This sequence comes from Ctenomys sociabilis, assembly GCA_004027165.1. Classification (NCBI taxonomy): domain Eukaryota; kingdom Metazoa; phylum Chordata; class Mammalia; order Rodentia; family Ctenomyidae; genus Ctenomys; species Ctenomys sociabilis. The sequence goes on from PVKA01020668.1 coordinate 31,176, forward strand.
CTCTCCAAGTTCTTGACTCTTGCTTCTCTGGTGCAGTGACTAAGAGAAAACGTGAGTAGGCAGACAGAACCTTAGAAATTATCTTTTTTGGGCTGACCAAATAGGTCAGTGGATTAAAGCACCTGCAAGCAGGTACAGGGGCTGGGAGTTTGATCCCTGGGCCTGTCATGCCAGCCCTACCCCCAGGGCGCACTGAGACAGCAACTGAGACTAATCCCAGCTCTGGGGAGGCTGTAAACAGGTGAATCACTACAAGCCCGATCTAGTAGTAAGACCCTGAACACCCTGTAGACCCTTCCCTAAAATACAAAAAAAAAAAAAAAAAAAAAAAAAAAAAAAAAAAAAAAAAAAAAAAAAAAAAAAAAAAAAAAAAAAAAAAAAAAAAAAAAAAAAAAAGAAGAAGAAGAAGAAAAGAAAGAGAAAGAAAGAAAAGAAATTATCTTTTCTGACATCACAAAGACACAACAGACAATTAAGATTTAGGCTGCTATAATATTTCACTTTGCAGAAAACAAACAGGAATTGGGAGAATCCAATCACCACAGCTTCAGGAAGCTCTGAGGTAAGCAAAGAGAAAAGGACAGAGGAGAAAAGTAGGGAGGGACAGCAAACCTCAGAATTCACAGTGAAGTGGGTAGAACCAGCACAGCCCCCTGAGAGCACATGTGTAACCTGCCTGTGGTCCAGAGAACTCACCCTGGAGCAGCCTGCCCTCATGGAGTCTCCACACCCGGCCAAGCACACGGAGGCGGACACACCCATGAGCTCATGGGTGAAAGCCTACAAAGACAGATGACCGAATGACTTGATGGTGAAAGTCAGGTTTTGAAATCTCCCTGTGAAAGGTAAACAGGAATAAATTAAGTGCATGCAGCAGAGAAAGTAGGGAAAGACTAGGACTCCAAGTGGAGCTTTCAGATGGATGGATGCATGGACAGATGAATGGATGGACAGATACACAAACGGATTGGAAGAACTGGAGATGTATCCCCGTACCTTTCCACTGAACTACATCCCCAAGGTTTTTGTTTGTTTGCTTTGTTTTTGTGGCACCAGGGATGGAACTCAGAACCATTTGCTGGGCAAGTGATTATTCTACTGAGCTATCTCCCCGGCCGCCGAGGTTGTTTTTTAAAAAGTAATTTTCTGAGACAAGGTCTTGCCAAATTGCCAAGAATAGGCTCAAACTTGGGATAGTCCTGCCTCAGCATCCCAGAATGCTAGGAATATTGGCATGTGTCCAACTCAAGTGCAGCATCTCATTCAACAAAGAGAATAATAATAAAGCAACCAGACTGGGATTTACAAATACCCACTTGGCAACACCACACCTGGACAGGATCTCTCCTGTCCAGCACAAGGCGGGCAGGAAGCCTGGTTAGCAGCGAGCAGTGCCCGATACCAAAATACGAGCTCTTTCAGCATGCCGGCCTGCCTGAGCTTGCACCAGGTAAGTCTGGGTGGGTTTGGAGCAGTTCTGCAACCAGAAATCTCATCTTCAAGTCTTGGAAGTTCTCATGGGATTGAATGTGACACTCAGGTTAAGCTGAGGAGACAGAGAGAGAACCTACACAGGTATTCTATCCTTTCATAGCAATGAATAGTAATTCTCAGAAAGCTCCCTTTGTAGGATCCAGGCAATATTGGGGAGTTTGCTTTCTACTCCCTGCAGGAAAGTTAATCAATTTTAGAATCAAACCCTTCTGAGCCAAGATGACAACTGGGAGAAAAGGGATTGGTTTTTTAGCTTCTGGGTTTGCTGGGCAGCCCCTCCCCACCTCCATGGGGGCACTTATTGACATTGAAATATCTCAACAATAAGCAGCTATTGATGGCCCCTGAGGTCAATACCAAGATTCATTGACCCAGGCTGCAAATATGGAAGGCGGTGAGTCCAAGGTCACTATTTACCTGAAGGGATGAAAAATAAATCTTGATAAGAACCAAAAATAGAAATCAATATGCGTACTGTGGTGTGCATTGCATTACCTCTCCCCAGAAGGAGGCTATTTTAGGAAATTTCAGGGCTCCTCTGCCTTTAGAAGTGGAGCTCAAGAATGGAGAGGAAGTAGGGATAGAAAACGATCCTTCTCTCCTTGCCCTGGCCAAGGAGCTGAGGCAATCCACACTGCCCCAGGGACCTGCCCAGGCCCTGCTGCCAGCCTCTCCGGGCATGTGGTTTGGAAGAAGATGACATTTCCAGCCACGTGAGCTATGACGGGCTTGGCAAGGTGGCCACTTCCCAAGCATCCAAGGTATGATCAAAAAATATGGGGGATGCTTCCATTTTTAAAAATGCATTATAGTAAAAGACACAACACTATTAACCTGCCCTAAAATACTCCCCCTTGTTTAATTGGATTTTTATTTTCAACAGGGTCTTGCAATGTAGCTCTGGCTGAACTTCCATTCCAGCGATCCTCCTGCCTCAGTCTCCCAAGTGCTGGGATTATAGTCAGGACATCGCCACATCCTCCTCCCTTGCTGCTTTCTGAGATACTTCTGGAACACCTCTGGCATGAGTGTCCTCAGCGGTGCTCTCATGGCTGCCAAGATATCCTGAATGGATTCAAAACACTTGCCTTCTCTAATCATTTTGACCTCAGAGAATCATCAGAAGTCACAGGGGGCCAGATCCAGTGACAATGGCAGATGAAGACACAATGTCATGCTTTTACAAGCCCACTTTTCTGTCGGATGGCACTCAGCAGTAGCATTCACTGTGTTTTTTTTTTTTTTTTATCACACCTTGCAAAGGCTCTCGGGAAAGAGGACTTCCAGAGCTGCTTCAGAAAGTGACAAGAATGATGGAATAAATGTATTCAGACCAAGGAGTGGGGTTATCTTAAAGGCGATTAATGGGGTTGTGCCTTTACTATACTAAATTTTAAAAATTTAAATATTCACCATGTAATGTGATCACACCTTTAGTTTACTCAACAGTACCCACTATCTGGGAAACTTCAGTGTGTAAAGAAGAACTAGATTAGTGGGGAGGGAGAAACCAAGGTCTAAACCAATTCCTAAGCCAAGCTTAATACAGGAAAGAGCCAGCTGTCTGTTGACCTCTGCTCTTCTTTAATAATTCCAAACTCTTAACTTGCTGTGCTGTGACATTTCCTCTTCTTGTGGGCTATTTTTATTAAGATTATTTGTTTAGGCCTAATTAACTTCTTTCCCAATTGCAAAAGAAATCCATGTTCTTTGTAGAAAAGGTCAAGTCTCCTCAGGATGATCCTTTTAATCTGGCTCCAGGCATCCTTGCTATCTAAGAAGGGAGAAAGTCATCAGCATTAGATTCAGACAGACCTGAGTTCAAGTTGTGCAACTGAGGACGATTGTGGGCTCTGGCAAGTAAAGGCATGATTTTCTTGGCTGCTGTTTCCTGAAAATATAAACCTCTTTTGTGAAGTTGGAACAGAGATTAAATAAGGATTTATGCAAAGTATCAGGCAACATGCTAATAAAGTAGATGAATGCCTGACAAGGCTGATGGTGAAGCACATACATACACATACAAATAAGCAACATTAGGGACGGAAATGGGGCTGCGACTGCTAAAGTAAAGATGGTTTTTAAAATTATGGGAGACATTTATATACAACTTTGTTCCAACAAATTTGAAAATCACTATGAAATAGGTGGCTTCTTAAGAAAAAGCAAATGACTTTTCAATACAACTAAAACTGTAAATCTTGAATATTCCCATCACAGAAAATGTCAAATATTTGAGGTGATGGATAGGTTAATTACCCAGATTGAATCATTCCTAATTGTATTAAAAATCATAGCATTACTGTGTACCCCATAAATATATGTAGCTATAACTTGCCAATATATAATTTAAAAAAAAAAGATCAAAGTTGATTAGAAAAATAGCAAATCAAAGTCTTTATGAGTCAGAAACCTGCCAGAATATCAAAACCTAGGCATCTCAGAGCCAGAGAGCTCAATGCATGGAGTTGGTGGTATTGGTGATGGGGGGTCCTGGACCCTGGGAGGGTTGCCTACAGAGCTGGGAGCTGAAAGGACCATGGGAGGAGTCGGGCTTCCTGGGTGGTGTGGTCCTTGACTATGATGGCAACTTGGAGTAAGATATGTCAAGCGCTCCAGTGGAGCACAGCTCTGGGTATCTGTGGATGACCGAGTGTAGGCTACGAACTGAGGAAGAAACATGCACTCCAGATGTGGTGACAATGGGCATTAGGCTTGTAACCTGGATGGCATAAAAATGGAAAGGAGGAAGTCTTCCATTTTTGTCCTTCAGGGAGGCTCTGGTTTTCATCACTGCCTTTGAAGATTCGTCTCCAGTTGCTTGGGGCTTCCGGTGCGTGCTGACTCTTCAGCCTTCCATGGTAGACCCTTTGAATTTCCTACAGAGCCTCATGCTGGGCTCTACATCAAGCACTGGGCCCTCAGCTTGCAGCTGGACTGATCTGGCTCTGCAGCACACAAGCAGCCATCTTGCGTTCTTCCATCCCTGACTCTGTAGATGGCCATTGTAAGTCTTCTTTGTAAATTCATGCTATGCTATGCTATGCTATGCTATGCTATGCTATGCTATGCTATGCTATGCTATGCTATGCTATGCTATGCTATGCTATGCTATGCTATGCTATGCTATACTATACTATACTATACTATACTATACTATACTATACTATTCCATTGTTATGGTTGATTTATTGTGTCAGCTTGAAGAGTCTAGAAGCTGAACTAAGTACTCGGCAGTTCCACATCCTGAGGCGAAAGGACCTGCCAGTACTGTTCTAGGATGTTGTTCATTGTGTCAATTTTGAGAAATTCAGAAGGTTAACCAAGGGGCAAGGCTCCTTACTTTGTAAACACCCTCAGCTTGTGCAGGAGGAGGACATGGAGATGGCGTGGGTGTGGACAGGTAGCCCATCTGCAATATAAGGGAGGAAGAGAGGCTCGCTTCTCACCCCCTCCCCTTCTGCTCTTGCTGCTTGTGCCATCTTCCGCCACCTTGAAGGGCTGCCATGCTTCCTGCCTTGGAGTCGCCTGATTATGGAGTGACATCTCCACAAACTGTGAGTTAAATAAACCTTTCCTTCCTTAATTTTGGGCCTTGGGTATTTTGTCTCAGCAATTAAAGGCAACACTTACATTATTTATATAAAGTATATTATATTGACTACATTATCAGCTTCTCTAGTGAACCCTAGCAGATACAGGGGAGGGGTGAAGGTGCTGAAAGGAGTCATGAAGGAGATGGAGCTGCCCTCAGAGATGCTACCCAAAGAAGGGAACCGGCAGGGACCATTGCTTTTTCCCACTTCCCTTTCTCCATTTTTCAAAGGATTCGTCCCATTGGCTGACTTGCTGAAGCTGAAGCCCAGCCAGCCTAAGCATTTATTCCTCTAAAATCTAGAACAGCACATAGGTGTGATAATGAATGAGTTTGATGTCTAACAGGCCTATGGGGCAGGGTCACTCTTGGTCTCTTGCATTGTAATCAAGACAGAACTCCTCAACACCCCACGCTTGAAAATGGAGAGGCTTCCTTTGCCCCACGTGTTCAGTCCAGGTTCAGTTGGTTCCAAGGCAGTGAAAATGTGGGGGAGGGGCCTGGGCAGAGGAAGGCTACTCACATCAAGAGAGAGGTGAGTGGGGCCAGGGAGAGAGCCACACCCTGCCAGACCACACTCCAATGACCTGGCTCCTGCCAGGCCCCACCTCCTCACAGCACACTCCGCACATCCAGTACAGGATCCCATTCTCCACTTGCCCTCCAAAAGTCCCGTCTCAGCTCACATGAGAGTTTTAAGAGTCCTTCGTGATCCAAACCATAACTGGTAAGATTTTAAGGAGGTCATGGGAAAAGTTCACTGAACGCCCCCCCCCAAGTTCAGTTGATTCTGATGCTATATGAACTATTCAGGAGTGTAGAAGAAAATAGCAATGTTCCAAAGTAACTACGTGAGCTATAAGACCTGATATGAACCCAGCGGAACACAAAAACCCAGAAAACCCCTAAAAGCCAACTTTGTTACTAAAAGTTAGAGGCCGAATACATGACGAAAAAGTACACTTATCAGCACATCAAAGAATAACATGCTCAACTTTAATTTGGTTTATGAATTAAAGGATGATTCAGCCAGGCATGGTGGCGCATGCCTGTAATCCCAGCACTTGGGAGGCTGAGATAGGAGGATTGTTGTGAGTTCGAGACCAGCCTGAGCTACAAAGTGAGCTTAAGGCCAGCCTGAACTGCATAGTGAGACCCTGTCTCAAAAAGACAAAAAAAAAAAAAAAAAAGGCTAATTCAAAATTGGGAACAATAAGTAATCAAGTAATCATTTATATTAAAGTTAAAAATAAAAGTATTCTGGTGGCTATTGAGAAGAGATGTGATACAGCCCAACAGATTTTCTCACTGAAACTGTGAAGCCTTAGCAATGATGACAAAGATCCATTTCTCCTCTCTTCTCAGGAAGAGAAAGGAATCAACTCTCCAACCAGCTCCATCAAATACTCAGAGGGTCACTGTCTCAGTTATTTTGGAACAAAAGACCTGATGTCCCAAATGAAAGAAGGAAAGGTTTGTTTTACTCATGGTATGTGGAAGTTTTAGTCCATACTCAGCTGGCTCCAAGGCAAAGTGGCTCATGGCAGAGGGTGGCTGTTCATTGTGGAGAGAAACAGCAAAACTCTGGCAGAGCAAAGGAAGGAGTAGTGGCAGAGAGCAAGACTCTTTCCCTTCCTTATATTGCATGGAGGCTCTCTGCCCCAGGCTGGGTGTAGTAAAACTCAAACTCATAATCCCAGCACCACTCACACCCATAATCCCAGCACTGGATCATGAATTAATTACAAACCCTAGAAGCCTACCCCATGACTGCATGAAACTATGGTCAGATATCTAGACACAAACCGTAACAGTGCCTGGTCAGGAAGGGACTATGGACTGAATGACAATGTCTTCTCCAAAACTCATTCAGACCTAATCTCTGGTATTAGAGAGGTATACTACATCACCTTTAGGAGATAATTATGTTGTGAAGCCCTTAAGGGATGGAAGCACACCACAAGGACTGGAGGCCAAGAGTTGTGCTCTCTGGCCCTTCTGCTTTCCTCCACACAGCAGCATGGCTCCATCTTGGAAGCCGAGAGTTTATCTGCCAGATACCAATGCCAGGACTTTGATCTTACATTTCTTGGGCTCAAGAAATGTAAGAAATTAATTTGTTTTTACTGAGTCTTGGGTTGTTCAGCAGCACAATTACATGAAGAAAGTTTGAAGTCTACTGGTTAAAGCTACTGGATTATTAAGCAGATCTATTTCCACAAGGTCTCTGATTGACACAGCACCATCTCCATCATATAGGGCTAAAAGAATTTTTTTTTCAACCTGGTAAAGTTTCCCTCCTAGTGATGGGGAACCTAGGTTATTTTCATTGAAATCTCTAAAAGGTTCACCATCCTTGCATGGTAGCAAGCCAATAGAAGAGTCATATATTGAAATCATTCCCACAAAAGTTCCAATATGAGTTTAAATGCTCTCATTCCTACCATTAACATTGTAATGGAGATATGGGCTAATGCAATAAGGAAATAGAGCAAAATGAGTTATGAATATTGGTAAAGGAGAGATCAAGCTGTCACTATTTGCATACAATGTTATTATCAACCAGGAGAATCCACTGAAGTTATTAGAACAAATAGAATTAAGTTGACTTTAAAGTCAACATACAAAATTCAGTATCTTTTCTATTCATCAGCAATAACCAATTCACAAATCTAATAGGAAAGTGAATGGAAACCAAATACTCGGATATATATATATATATATATATATATATATATATATATATATATATATATATATAAAATAAAACATCACAGAAAGGCACCAAAAAGTGGTGGCTTCAGTAATATCCCTCCATAACAAGACTCAACCTTAAAATTACACAAATTCATTTTATATTAATATACAAGCATATAACAGTCAGTGGTCTTCTATGTGAGCACTATTAAAATCCAAAGAAAAGAATTTTAACTAAAAAACTCAAGGAGGATTTGCTACGTGGTGTGGCACGCGCCTGTTATTCCAGCACTCTGGGAGGCTGAGGCAGAAGGATTGTAAGTTATTTAAAAATCCGTAAGAAAAAAAAGCAATGCTGAAATGGTTGAAAGCATTTTTGACACAAGCACAATGAGTATAGTCTTCCCCTATTAGATAAATATGCTATGAAGACATTTGTAAAGATACCTTAGAAATGATGTGAGAATGGACAAAAAAAAAAAAAAATCAAATAAGCAGGATAGAGGCCAGAGAAGATACTTTTTAAATTTTTTTTTTTAAAGACACTATGTTGTTCCGGTTGGCTTTGAACTCACTGCATAGCTGAGGCTGGCTTCAAACTTGCAGCAGTCCTCCTGCCTCAGCCTCGCAAATGCCCAGATTACAAGGGTGCACCACCACACCTAGCTCAAAGCAGATACTCGTACATGGGATGACTTAGTTTAAGGCTGAGGTGATATTTCAGCAGGAAAATGACTGCCTAGTTAATAAGTTACGCACATTCCCTTCAAGGGAATTAAGCCATGTGTCACAGCGCACTCAAAAATAAACGCACGATCTGGTATAAACAAAATCCAACCTTTGAAAAAAGCAGTGGGTTGGGACATTTCTTTCTTTTCTTGCTGTTTCCCCAGAGGTATATAATTAAATAAATGATAGTATATCAATAGTATACAATGAATACAGCCAACTTAAAACATTTTACTCCCCCATGTTTATAGTACCTAAGCGCTTGTGCTCCT